>JAVTVY010050008.1:0-22983 GCA_036873755.1 Hanleya hanleyi | reverse complement strand
GGCAAAGTACACCTCGCGGACGAACCCATAAATGTTCCTAGCGATCTGTTACACGACGATCATCCAGTGAGTGACATCTAGCGGCGCCATTGGCCCATGATCCGGCACTGTTTCTACCGTCATCGCCCTATTCAAGATATCTACAATTTCCGACTGACCGACCTCACCCGTCTACGCAGCTACGTGAAAGCCATCTTCAACGATCAAACTACGGCCTTCAAGTTGAATCTGGCGTTTGGTTATGTGCTGCAGCATAAGGACAGACCAAGTCCGATACTTTTACCCGAGCAGTAGCATCCGGGTATTTGACCAACCCGTTACCATCACGGATAAGACGTCGCTAGAGACGATGCTGGAGAAACTGGACACCGTAGATCCCTTGGAATGGGCCCAACAACAACGCTCCAACACCCAGTGGGTCGTAGAGAGGATGACCAATGACACGTTTTTCGTCACCAAGCTCACCGACTACACCATAGGCTGAATGCTTCACCCATGCACTGAAGAAAACCATAACATGCCATACATACTCTATATGTCTATACGCTGATCGTTGACGGCGGCAACGCTAGGTGGTGGTGGTAGTGGTGGTGGTGGTGCTGTGAGGATAATAAAACGTGTATTACGCAATGTGCCTGTTGGTGTTGATGTCTCTTGGTTGTGTTTATATTGAATGGATCTGAGCATATTGATGCAATGAGAGGAAGTTTTCGGAGAGTACGTAATTCGACATGGTGCACGATTGGACTCAAACACAAACACACACACGTACGCAATGTGGCTCATGAAAAACCTGGATGCAAGCTGAAGACCCGGATGTAAAACCACAGTACCCGGATGGAAGACGGAGGAACGACGGGAAAACCCCACTTGGAAACCCGGATGTTGACAAGATCCCGGCTGTAAAATCCACTGCCCCCCCCACACACACACACGCGCGCGCAATGCGGCTCAGTCGTACACCAGTACATCTCGGTCCTCGACTTGGGGTAGTTGAACTGAGTGTGCTAAAAATAGATCACCAGCTAGCGTGCTATAAAAGGAAAGCGGCCTGGCCGTTTCATCAGACACTCTGTCAACCACCAAGATGTTCATTTGCACAACTTGCCAGAAGCAGTTTACCTGTCTAGACAATTTACGTCGCCATGACACGGCCACCCACAACGACGGACTGTATACTTGTATAACCTGCGCACGGTCATTTAATCGGGAAGATGCTTTACTGCGCCATGAACGTTCAATTCATGGGCCACCCAAGCGTCCATGCGAGGATTGTGGTCGGCTTTTCAAACTGACCAGTCAGTTGCTGCGACACCAACGTTTGATTCATGCCATGGCATGAGCGACAACTTCCTACTGAAGAGGAGCTACGGAAGGTCAGACCCAGTGAAGATAAGCCCGGGGAGATGAACGCCACTGGTGATGCGATGAAGGAGAGCCCACCTATACCCACAGTTCAGAAGAGCCTGGATATCCAGGAGGACCCTAGCGTTACGGTTTCGAGTCATACGCCTGACAACATCGAACATTTTCTGGGCGATCGCTTACAGGACAACCATCCAGTGAGTGACATCGATCGGCGCCATTGGTCCATGACACGGCACTGTTTCCACCCTCATGGCCCTATTCAAGATATTTACAATTTCCCACTGACCAACCGCACCCGACTACGCAGCTACGTGGAAGCCATCTTCAAAGATCAAACTACGGCCTTCAAATTGAATGTCGCTTTCGAGTACATCTTACGTCACAAAAAGACGGACCGGTTACGGTATTATTATCCCGGCAATAATATCTATGTGTCTGACCAGCCGTTCACCATCATTAACCGAAGGTCACTAGAGACGATGCCGGAGATACTGGACACCGTGGATGCCTTGAGATGGGCACATCGTCAACGCCCCAACATACAATGGGTGGTAGAGAGGGTAACCAATGTCACGTTTTTCCTTACCAAGCTGACCGACCACAGCCATTGGTTGAATGCGTCACCCGTGCACTGATGAATACCATAACATGCCGCACATACTCTCTATGTCTACATGCTGATCGTTGACTTGAGCTCAGTAAACACTTGTACCTAATGTGACGGTGCGTTAAATAATAAAACATGGTGTTTGATATTTCAATTTGTTTTGCTGTGAACATACTAAACATACCCAGGGCGGCTCCCCCAGCCTGGGTATGATGTAACATTGGGGATAATAAACTATATAAACATTGCTGAACTTGTTGTTATTCACGACAACCGCTATCCGATTGTATAATACAGAACACATATGGTACAATACAGGAAACATATGGTATAATACAGCACAGATTTGGTATAATACAGGACAGATAGTGTATAATACAGCACAGATTTGGTATAATACAGAATATATATTGTATAATACAGGACAAATATGGTACAATACAGGACATATTTGCTATAATACAAGACAGATATTGTATAACACGGGACAGATATTGCATAATACAGTACAGATATTGCATAATACAGCACAGATATGGTGTAATTCAGGACAGATATGGTATAATACAGCACAGATATGGTATAATAGAGGGCAAATATTTTATAATACAGCACAGATTTGGTATAATACAGGACATATATGGTACAATACAGGACAGATATAGTATAATACAGCACAGATTGGTATAATACAGGACAGATACTGTATAATACGCATGACAGATATGGATGGTCCATCTCTACACCAAATACCCTCCTGCACTGCCCCAAAATGCCCACTTTCGCTACTACTCGTACTGATGACGTCACAGATGCTGTGGACATCCCTTAAAATCGTGGTCTCCACCCCGAAGGTTACAAAATGACACCCCACAGGACGCATTCGGACCAAGGATGGTCCATCTCTACACCAAATACCTTCCTTCACTACCCCAAAATTCCCACTTTCGCTACTACTCGTACTGATGACGTGACCGATGACGCCAAAGATGCTGTGAACATTCCTCAAATCTGGGTCTACACCCCGAGAGCTACAAAATGACACCTCCCAGGACGCATTCGGACCAAGGATGGTCAATCTCTACCCCAAATACCTTCCTTCCCTGCCCCAAAATGCCCACTTTCGCTACTACTCCTACTAATGACGTCACCGATGACGTGAACATCCCTCAAATCGGGATGTACACCCCGAGAGCTACAAGATAACACCTCCCACGACACAATCGGACCAAGGATGGACCATCTCGACCCAAATACCTTCCTGTACTGCCCCAAAATGGCCACTTTACGTACTACAACCAACTGCGCATGCGCAGATTGACGCGACTTGCACTTAAAACACGCCATTCTGACTCTACCCCACACAAGCTTCACTTTGACACCTCCCACAACCCACTTGGACCCATAGTGGTCCATCTCTACCCCAAACACACACCCACATACCCCCCAACATGCCTGCTTTCTATACTACGGCCAGACTGCGCATGCGCAGACTATTGCACACGGACGAACCATTAGTCGATACATTACAAACTCTACGGGAGCTTCAAAATAAGACCTCATACGACACCATAGGATCATAAGGGGCTCACCTAGACCCCAAAACGTTCACCCTGTATGGACCTATACCTCCATAGCCATGCAGCATAGGCCTATGGGCCTACCCAGGCCTCGGTGAACTTTTTCCAAAAATGTCACCGCTTCGCTCCGGGACCCCTCCCATCGTGTTCTAAATGACGAGACGTGAAAAACAAGACAAAACAACCCATATCACAATGAACGTGTGTGAATTTCCCAGGTTGAACCTATATCCCCATATAGCCAGCCTATAGGCCTATATACAGGCCTACCCGGTACTTTTCCCAAAAATTTCACCGATTCGCTCCGGGACCCTCCCCATCGTGTTCTAAATGACGAGACGTGAAAAACAAATCCAAGCAACCCATATCACAATGAACGTGTGTGAATTTTCCAGGTTGAACCTATACCCCCATATATACAGACCTCGGTGACTTTTCCCAAAAATTTCACCGATTCGCTCCGGGACCCCTCCCATTGTATTTTCCTCGGCGAGACGAGAAAAACGAGACCCCACAAGCCATAGTAAAGCCCACGAAAAAAATTGACCACCCCTCCCCCCATATAGCCAGTATGAGCCTATATACAGACCTCGGTGACTTTCCCAAAAATTTCACCGATTCGCTCCGGGACCCTTCCCATTGTCATTTTCTTGGCAAAACGAGACCCCACAAGCCATAGTAAAGCCCACGAAAAAAATACAGACCCCTATTATAGGGGTAAAGTCCGTGTTCCGCTTTTTATAGTTTCGGGGAAAACTCATAATTTTACATGCACCCACCCCATTGACTTGATAGGCAGGCCCCGATAAGCCCGGGGACCGATATTAGCCCTTTTGGCTAGGGTTGATAGGGGTTTTCCCCTATTGTAGGGGTAAAGTCCGTGTTCCGCTTTTTATAGTTTCGGGAAAAAATCCTAATTTTACATGCACCCACCCCATTGACTTGATAGGCAGGCCCCGATAAGCCCGGGGACCGATATTAGCCCTTTTGGCTCTTGTTGATAGGGGTTTTCCCCTATTTTAGGGGTAAAGTCCGTGTTTCGCTTTTTATAGTTTCGGAAACAAATCCTAATTTTACATGCACCCACCCCATTGACTTGATAGGCAGGCCCCGATAAGCCCGGGGACCGATATTAGCCCTTTTGGCTAGGGTTGATAGGGGTTTTCCCCTAGTTTAGGGGTAAAGTCCATGTTCCGCTTTTTATAGTTTCGGGGACGAATCCTAATTTTACATGCACCCACCCATGAATGGATGCCCCTTCACGAATGCCTCGACCCAATCGGACCATGCAGCGTATTTGAAGTCTGGGGACTACTTTTTCTGCGCGGAAGCTTTTTCCCGCGACCGCATTATCGCCAGACCGCATCACCGCGGATGAATACATGCCCAGGGGCCCTTTGCCGGAGCTATAGTCACCTAGAGTTACCTCCCGCTAGATTGGAACTCTTCTGTGCTGGAGGTAGTTTTTGGTCTCTTGGCCTGGTGGCGCCCCCTCCTCCACGTGACCTCCACAACACAGAGTTATTTCCCTGGAAAATGAGCCTCGAGCGGGTTGTTATATACTACTTACAGCCCATACATGTAATTCATAGAGGCACTGTTTCAGTGTTTGCAATAGGCAGTACTGTTTCAGTCCTTAAAAGTGACAGTACTGTTGCAGTGCTTGATAATGTCAGTACTTTTTCAGTGCTCACAAGTGACAGCACTTTTTCAGTGCTAAGAATCGACAGTACTTTTTCAGTGCTCAAAAGTGACAGCACTTTTTCAGTGCTTAGAATCGACAGTACTTTTTCAGTGCTTAAAAGGGACAGCACACTTTCAGTGCTGTTTCAGTGCTTATAAGTGACAGTACTGTTTCAGTGATTAAAAGATGCTGTTGAGTAGCAGTACTGTTTCAGTGCATATATTAAACAGCACTGTTTCGGTACTTTTCTACCACAGCTCTTTTTCAGTACTGAAGCTTTTTTTGCTGTGTATGGCGGCGAAACATAAGATAAAACGGGGACTGGTTCGTACTCTCATGTTTCGTTACATTGTGGACTGATGGAGGAACCTAAGCCTTCCAGTCGGATTTTTGGTCTTCTTCGAGGGTTCCTAACATATTTAACAGGGTTTGATTGAATCTTTCGCACGTACCATTTCCTTCAGGATAATATAGAGTTGTCCTAGTCTTCTCCACACCGGCAATCTTCCATAGCTCGATAAGACGAGATTCAACATTTCGGCCTTGCTCGCTGTGAAGCTTGCCAGGGAACCCATAGTGCACGAAGTAGTTGTCGAATAACGCTCTCGCGGTCGTCTTGGCTGTCAGATTCCGTGTCGGAACCGCCTGCGCGAACCACGTGAAGTGGGCGGTTATAATAAGAATAATATTATATCCAACCTTACACGTTTCCGGAGAAAGATAGTCAATACAAACCTACTCCATGGGCTCGGAGGTTTCAACACTCACCAGAAATGCAGTCTTGTTGGAGGTTGGAGTTTTTCGACGGATGCAACGGTCACAGAACCTCACCTTTCGGCTAACGTCTTCAGTCATCCTTGGCCAATAAAACCTGGAACGTACTAACTCCAGCGTCCGAGCGGTTCCTTGATGTCCGACGTCATCGTGAAGATCTTTTAACACAAGATCTCAATACTTCTCAGGTAAGACCAACTGTACTAACCTGTCACCTCTATCATGTACCACACGGAATGATACACCCTCCTTAAGTTCTAACTTCTGTATTGACTTGACCTTATTATTCTCTTGAGTTCGCCTATTACCACTGGGTTTTTGACCTTGTTCCAGGAAGGAAATGACCCTGTCTATATCTCTGTCAGAGAGCTGTGCTTCTCGCCATCCTACAAAATCATACATAAGGGGCAAACAAACTTGAGCAGCTGCAAAACACTCAGTTATACCTACAGCAGTTTGACCTGATAACTTGACACAAGTATCCTGAAAACTTAAGGACTCCACAAGAGGTTCAACTGTAGCCATTCTACACTTGCAAATCGCCTTTAACAACCTCGCCCAAGCGTCGAAATCTGTATAGTTTCAGTACAACTGAACCGTGGATGCCGCGATAGCCAATCTGCATCAAGGTGGTTTTGACCAGATTTGTAGACAATATTAAAGTCAAACGTTGACAGTTCTGCCAGCCATAGATAACCCGTGGCATCAAGTTTCACGGTAAAAATACGTCAGTAAGAGGATCCGAATCTGCGGCCATACAAATAATCTTGAAATTTGTCACCTACCACCCATTTCAGTGCCAGAAACTCCCGTTTGTGTGCCGGGTAGTTTTTCTTGGCCTTCTCCAGTCCTCTGCTACCGTAAGCAATTACCCGATCGAGGCCATCTTGATTTTTGTACAAGACCGCTCCAAGGCCGCCGGCACTAGCATTCACGTGCAAACTAAAAGGCAGAGTATAATCTGCGTAGGCCAGGATCGGCAGTGACTTCAACGCTTCAATCACTGCTTCAAATGCGCTCTGATGTTCAGCTTCCCATCGTCATTTTGGACCTGGATGTTGTGATTTCGATTTGCATTGCTTTTTTGGGCTGACCTACAAGTGGAACATTAAGACACCTCACAATTTTGGCATAAGCGCGTACATAACCTGCGATAATATCCTGCAAATCCCAGAAATTTTGTTAACTCTTTTACACGTCTTGGCCTTGGCCATTGCTGAGGAGCCGAGATCTTTTCCGGATCCGTTCCTATTCCACGAGTTGACACAATATGCCCCAAGCACTTTACCCCATTCATAAATAACTCGCATTTCGAAGGTTTCGAAGGTTCGAAGGTTTTCTCCACACCGGCGATCTTGCATAGCTCGATAAGACGAGATTCAACATTTCGGCCTTGCTCGCTGTGAAGCTTGCCAGGGAACCCATAGTGCACGAAGTAGTTGTCAAATAACGCTCTCGCGGTCGTCTTGGCTGTCAGATTCCGTGTCGGAACCGCCTGCGCGAACCACGTGAAGTGGGCGGTTATAATAAGAATACTATTATATCCAACCTTACACGTTTCCAGAGAAAGATAGTCAATACAAACCAACTCCATGGGCTCGGAGGTTTCAACACTCACCAGAAATGCAGTCTTGTTGGAGGTTGGAGTTTTTCGACGGATGCAACGGTCACAGAACCTCACCTTTCGGCTAACGTCTTCAGTCATCCTTGGCCAATAAAACCTGGAACGTACCAACTCCAGCGTCCGAGCGGTTCCTTGATGTCCGACGTCATCGTGAAGACCTTTTAACACAAGATCTCGATACTTCTCAGGTAAGACCAACTGTACTAACCTGTCACCTCTATCATGTGCCACACGGAATGATACACCCTCCTGAAGTTCTAACTTCTGTATTGACTTGACCTTATTATTCTCTTGAGTTCGCCTATTACCACTGGGTTTTTGACCTTGTTCCAGGAAGGAAATGACCCTGTCTATATCTCTGTCAGAGAGCTGTGCTTCTCGCCATCCTACAAAATTATACATAAGGGGCAAACAAACTTGAGCAGCTGCAAAACACTCAGTTATACCTACAGCAGTTTGACCTGATAACTTGACACAAGTATCCTGAAAACTTAAGGACTCCACAAGAGGTTCAACTGTAGCCATTCTACACTCGCGAATCGCCTTTAACAACCTCGTTCCCAAGCGTCGAAATCTGCATAGTTTCAGTACAACTGAACTGTGGATGCCGCGATAGCCAATCTGCATCAAGGTGGTTTTGACCAGATTTGTAGACAATATTAAAGTCAAACGTTGACAGTTCTGCCAGCCATAGATGACCCGTGGCATCAAGTTTCACGGTAGAAAATACGTCAGTAAGAGGATCTTGACGGCGAATATGCGGCCATACAAATAATCTTGTAATTTGTCACATACCGCCCACTTCAGTGCGAGAAACTCCCGTTTGTGTACCGGGTAGTTTTTCTGGGCCTTCTCCAGTCCTCTGCTACCGTAAGCAATTACCCGATCGAGGCCATCTTGATTTTTGTACAAGACCGCTCCAAGGCCGCCGGCACTAGCATTCACGTGCAAAATAAAAGGCAGAGTATAATCTGCGTAGGCCAGGATCGGCAGTGACTTCAACGCTTCAATCACTGCTTCAAATGCGCTCTGATGTTCAGCTTCCCATCGCCATCTTGGACCAGGATGTTGTGATTTCGATTTGCCTTGCTTTTTTGGGCTGACCTACAAGTGGAACATTAAGACACCTCAGGATTTTGGCATAAGCGCGTACATAACCTGCGATAATAACCTGCAAATCCCAGAAATTTTCTTAACTCTTTTACACGTCTTGGCCTTGGGCATTGCTGAGGAGCCGAGATCTTTTCCGGATCCGTTCCTATTCCACGAGTTGACACAATATGCCCCAAGTACTTTACCCCATTCATAAATAACCCACATTTCGAAGGTTTCGAAGGTTCGAAGGTTTTCTCCACACCGGCGATCTTGCATAGCTCGATAAGATGAGATTCAACATTTCGGGCTTGCTCGCTGTGAAGCTTGCCAGGGAACCCATAGTGCACGAAGTAGTTGTCGAATGACGCTTTCGCGGTCGTCTTGGCTGTCAGATTTCGTGTCGGAACCGCCTGCGCGAACCACGTGAAGTGGGCGGTTATAATAAGAATAATATTATATCCAACCTTACACGTTTCCAGAGAAAGATAGTCAATACAAACCCACTCCATGGGCTCGGAGGTTTCAACACTCACCAGAAATGCAGTCTTGTTGGAGGTTGGAGTTTTTCGACGGATGCAACAGTCACAGAACCTCACCTTTCGGCTAACGTCTTCAGTCATCCTTGGCCAATAAAACCTGGAACGTACCAACTCCAGCGTCCGAGCGGTTCCTTGATGTCCGACGTCATCGTGAAGATCTTTTAACACAAGATCTCGATACTTCTCAGGTAAGACCAACTGTACTAACCTGTAACCTCTATCACGTGCCACACGGAATGATACACCCTCCTGAAGTTCTAACTTCTGTATTGACGACCTTATTATTCTCTTGAGTTCGCCTATTACCACTGGGTTTTTTACCTTGTTCCAGGAAGGAAATGACCCTGTCTATATCTCTGACAGAGAGCTGTGCTTCTCGCCATCCTACAAAATCATACATAAGGGGCAAACAAACTTGAGCAGCTGCAAAACACTCAGTTATACCTACAGCAGTTTGACCTGATAACTTGACACAAGTATCCTGAAAACCTAAGGACTCCAAAAGAGGTTCAACTGTAGCCATTCTACACTCGCAAATCGCCTTTAACAACCTCGTTCCCGAGCGTCGAAATCTGCATAGTTTCAGTACAACTGAACTGTGGATGCCGCGATAGCCAATCTGCATCAACAAGAATTTGTAAATAATCAGTCGTAAGTACTCACTTTGTAAGAACAGTACTCACTTTGCAAGCAAGATTTCACGCGTTTTATTGTTGTTCAAGACCCTTTTCCATGATCTCGGGCACACTGCAAGTGAACAGTACTCACTTTGTATGTAATCAGCTGTATATATAGATTTGTTTCCAGTACAACATTAGCTCTGTAGAAGACATTAGGTTAATGCGCAACGTAGGCATTAAATATACTATTTCCAGAGACCAGTTTTACGTTCCTAATTCCAATTACGTATCCTGGATGAATGAGAATCTACATTCTTACAATCTGCATCAAGGTGGTTTTGATCAGATTTGTAGACAATATTAAAGTCAAACGTTGACAGTTCTGCCAGCCATAGATGACCCGTTGCATCAAGTTTCACGGTAGAAAATACGTAAGTAAGAGGATCTTGACGGCGAATCTGCGGCCGTACAAATAATCTTGAAATTCGTCACCTACCGCCCACTTCAGTGCGAGAAACTCCCGTTTGTGTGCCGGGTAGTTCTTCTTTGGCTTCTCCAGTCCTCTGCTACCGTAAGCAATTACCCGATCGAGGCTATCTTGATTTTTGTACAAGACCGCTCCAAGGCCGCCGGCACTAGCATTCACGTGCAAAATAAAAGGCAGAGTATAATCCGCGTAGGACAGGATCGGCAGTGACTTCAACGCTTCAATCACTGCTTCAAATGCGCTCTGATGTTTAGCTTCCCATCGCCATCTTGGACCAGGCTGTTGTGATTTCGATTTGCATTGCTTTTTTGGGCTGACCTACAGGTAGAACATTAAGACACCTCACGATTTTGGCATAAGCGCGTACATAACCTGCGATAATATCCTGCAAATCCCAGAAAATTTCTTAACTCTTTTACACGTCTTGGTCTTGGCCATTGCTGAGGAGCCGAGATCTTTTCCGGATCCGTTCCTATTCCACGAGTTGTCACAATATGCCCCAAGTACTTTACCCCATTCATAAATAACTCGCATTTCGAAGGTTTGAGGTTTAACCCATGTTGTCGTAGGCGAAGGAAAACCGACTCTAATGGTTCGATGTGTTGCCTCGAACGTTACATTTCTTAAGATGTATATCTTTCAGACACTTTTCCATGATCCTTTGAAATGTAACGGGGGCGTTGGTGAGGCCGAGCGGCATACGATCACACTAACAAAATCATAAATTACAAGCGTCTGGTGCGTCATTCATAACCCAGCCGTCGTCCATTAGAGAATATCCGCGTCCATAATCCAAAGACCTATTCCATATTCCATATAACAGTATTAGCACCAAATTCAAAAAGACAATCTTAGTATACATAAACATAGGCTTGTTTTCTGCAAGAGAGAAGCGGTCAACAGTTTTCAATGATGCTGGCAAGACATCATGATGTTCCAAAAATATCAAATCCGTATCGCTGATCAGTATTCGTAATCCATAATATTCGTTGTAAAGTCGTCATCTAAAGAATAATGTATCTCAGTCACGCTTTGATTGTGACTGTTCATATGAGTACCATGAGGATCTTGAAGTACATTGGTTCATACGGTCCCTAGCCCCGGGCAAAGCGGAATTAGACACAAGTTACGAGACGTAACGCCATAGATGTTGCACGCTACGCTCGTATTTTGCTATCAGCATGCGATATGTATCGCCAAATTTGAGAAACTTTGAGTGAAGACGCTTGGTTGTGTAGCCCTGTTTTATAAGTTTCTGCAACAATGTTTTGTGACGTTGATTAAAATCGTCACATTTAACACAGGATCTAGCAAATGCTACTAGGCGTGATATGTATACGCCATATGCAGGTCCCACTGGAATATTACTGTCCAGAAAGGGATAGTTTACGATGTCGAAATTGTAATCATCTCTTTTGTCATACAGTCGACGAGAGAGAAGGCCCGCTTCATTTTTATAGAGATATAGGTCTAAATACGATGTGCCTGTAGGGTTATCTGTAATTTCCTTCAAATCCAGTGAAAGTGGATATATATCCTTCACTGCGTCATTTATATAGCGATTATCCACAGCGAGAAGATCGTCTATATAGCGTTTGGTGAATGAGAAGGAACGGGCTTTGAATGGATCGGTTTTTGAAAGCGCCTGCATATAGTCATATTCATAAGAGAGCAGATATAGATCACCCAATAGGGGTGCACAATTAGTACCCATTTGAATACCTATATGCTGTTGATATATTGTCACGTGCCACCCTTCGGGTCACACGGACTTAAATATTAAATATAATGGGTTCAGTGAGTACAGAAACTCAACTTGAAAACTCTGGTTTCACAACACAAAGACTAACGGAAGCAATATGTACAACAATACAAAGTAATCTTTATTCAATAAGATAACAATAAAATACGAATGGTATGCGGTGCCGAGCGATGGCGTTATAAAATATCGATCGTTAAAATGGTAGCTGGGGTACATTCAGTTCAATCTGATGAAGTGCAAATCTTGTTGAAGAACAATCTCGTAGAGTACAATCTCTGAAGTACAATCTTATAGAATTCAATCTTGTGAAGCGCAATCTCGTAGAGTACAATCTCTGAAGTACAATCTTGTAGAATTCAATCTTGTGAAGTGCAATCTTGTAGATCAAATCAGAAGTGCAATCTCGTAGATCAAATCAGAAGTGCAATCTCGTCGATCAAATCAGAAGTGCAATCTCGTAGATCAAATCAGAAGTGCAATCTCGTAGATCTAATCAGAAGTGCAATCTCGTAGAGGTTTCACCAGGTCCGGTGAAAGGTCTGTCCAGATCTTGTGAAGGTTTTCACCAGATCCGGTGAAGGTTACTTAAAACAGTATAAAATCAAGTCTTTACTAACTCCAATTTATTGGAGAGTATATTCAAAGTGTTCGCCAAACTCACCTTTTGGAATAGAGTCGACAAGTGTGCTTTCTTGTCGAGACGCTGTACTTGGTTGCCCAGTCAGGGACTATCAAATCGGCCCGTCAAATCGGGTAAACAAACCAGGTCAAATATGGTAATTACCCATGTGCCAACTCGTAACAACGAGTGTCTATTACACTTTAGGCAATGATTACCAAGTTCACTGTTCAGTGCTTCCAAGAAGCTTTACATAACTTCGTCGGATGGCAGTGTAACATTCCACGACCGCCATCGGTCACAGCTCCTGGCGAAACGCGCAGTTTATCTCAAAACATGTTCTGATATATCGTCGTTGTAAATATTCACGTGCGTGACGTCACCGTCTGACGTATGCATTCTTGGAGCAGAATGGCGAACACGCAAATCCTGTTGCCAACTGCAAACTTTCTAGGAGCTCATCTCCGTAGAAATAATCATTACATCTCGTCCAAATTATGTCAGCAACATAGTAGGAACTTCCGCAAATATACAGGTATGTTGCACGAGAAATCTTTGAATAAAATAATTCCATTCGCGCCAACAGTTTATCGCACATGTTGCAGACGATGTGCTAAGGGGTCGTCTCCAAATAACAACAACAACAATAGTATTTTCGGACGTTCGTAACACTATTGTGTTGCCAAATTTCACATAGATATTTTCAATGAGGAATTCAAGCAACTCTAGAAACATCCCATGAATGATATCTCTTGTATGTATTAGAGCTAAAGAATGCTTTATGGCTTCCGACATATATCTATGATCAGTTTTCTTGAACACAGATACTATTAATGAACTTAAGCGGTCAATAAGGTCCTGATGAGAGATTGTGGTATAGAGAGTCGAGAAATCCCATGTGGATACATGTCTATACGGTATGTGACCTTTAGCATCAAGTGCTTCCGTAAGACATTTTGAGTTTTACAATATCCACATACATTCAACGCCAGAGTTTTTAGAAATAGTGGCGCAATACCTTTCCCAAAATGCTTTTACCTCCTGAAGGGCCCTCGTCAACAGGGTTGAAAGAAGCTTGGTGGTGCAGCTTCTGGAACCAGCTATGAATCTAGCTTTGTATGGTGATTTATGCATTTTGGGAGTCCAGTATACTTTTGATATATCGTTATGTTTGGTTGGAAGACAAATACCTCTTTTCTTGAGAAACGTTTTGTGATTGTTAAATAAATTTTAAGGACGAACCGTAAATGCAGTTTTGTTTTTGTCTTCTTCTCGCATCTCCACCTGCCAATATTCGGAGCGGAGGTCAAGTTTTTTAAACCATACTGAACCTGATAAACAATCCAAAGTCTCGTCGAGTCGCGTACAGTTTTGGAGTTCAATTTTCTATAGTCTAAACAAAAACGTAAACTGTTATCGGGTTTACGGACAAGGACTACGTTGGAGGAATACGGACTATTCGATTCCCAAATAGCTCCACATGCCAACATTTCCTTAAGATGTTCTTTGACCTCATCAATAAGAGCTGGTGGAATACGACGATGCGGCTTCTTGAAATGTACATTGTCAGACAAATGGATTTCATGAGTGACAGTGTCTGTGTGACCCAGATCTAGTGTACTGCGGGACATGATACATGACCATCGATTAAGTAGGTCCTCACCTTGTTGTCGGTGTTCCTGTGAGAGAGGACAGCTGCGCAGATCGATTCCAAACTCCTCATTGGACTTCATCGACTGCTGACAGTGGCTTTGTTGTGAACCACCTGCACTTACCACACCCCGTCGTGTTGGGGGAAGGGCAGAAACTGTCTGCAGTTTGCATAGGACATTTCTCGGCTGAATGGAAATTACCCTGGCAGAAATATTGCAAATTTTCAGACACCACAGCCTTTGACCTTGGCATTTGTAATCTAATACTTGTGAACTTACCAGCAAACTACCACAGAGACCAGTATTACCCTGCTCAGCACTAACTACCTGGGTTACCTTCGGCGCCTTGTGAACTATACCTCTCACCATCATGCTTTCATTAGGCCGAATCTTCAATGGCCGAGTGTTTGTCGATCTTGCTGTACCAATACATCCGCCACTCTGTAGCAAAGCATGGTCCAGTTTCCGTGGCTGGTGGATTTCCTGTAAAAAGCTTGAGAACATTTTGTTCCTACTATAATTGGAACATTTTCATTGTACGGAGTGTCCGAAACCACAAGAATTAGTGCAGTCATGATTTTTGTACAACTCAGTATCCGTAGATCAACCTCAATGTAACCGAGTATGGGAGAGTATTTCTGGCGGCTTCACACACTTCCAAATTAAAATCATCAATTGAGTATAATGGTTTGTTTGATAACTCTTGTTGGAAAAAACTTGTGAGACACGGTAGTTACCATTGAGCCTGTGTCAACCAAACATGTACACGATTTGTTGTCAGCAATAATGGTTACTTCATTAGCCGTACCAATGAAGTTTTCCATTAAACCTTCTAGGCTTTGGTTGAAACGACCCCTGTGTTGCCCACCAACAAGGGTCGATTCTAGTTTAAAGTCTTAGGAGTAGTATTATCAAACGAGTTACCTTGAGAACCTCTAAAACCGCTGCCCCTTCCCCGGCCTCTGGGGAAAGGGCGATAACCATGATCGACTTTCTTTTCGATTTCAACAAGCCGGGCCATAGTAGACGTTAATGGATCAACCGTCGATTTATCTGGAGCCTTTGGCTTACTGCCTTTCTCTTCCAGACGTTTTAAGCGATCAGTTATCTCTTGCAGCTGCTTATGGATTCCTACATCCTTCTCACTCGCCTGTACCTGTTGCTGCGCTTTCTTACTTTTACCCTTAATTTTGTCACACTCTCTGAGCTCTTTCTCTACACAACGGACTTATGGACGTATGTGCTTTAGAATAGGTGAACCGGAAGACTATACTGTAAAGTCATGTGGCTCTGTCAATATGTCGGCACCTCTTCCCACTTCCCTTATATGTGTTGTAATCACGTAACAATTCGTCATATTCTAAAATATTATCGAACTTATGTCTAGTTGACCATTTCAGAGAATCATTCTATAGTCCGGTCCAAAACTTTGTTTTTAACATATCTTGGACCTATCCCAAAGCGAACCTTCACCTTGTGCCTTTTTGAACAATTCCTCCAATCGGCAACCCCACATTGCAACAGATTCTCCGGGTTTCTGTTCTGCTACATAGAAGGTCTGTATCAGAGACTCCCCAGTTTCAACTACCAAACCTGCCTTCCAATTTCTCTACTATTGTACTTACAGAGGATCCTTTTTTCAAACAGGTTTTACTCGCCTCGCCCGTCAACGATTTACGTATAGCGTAGATCAGTATACCCGGGAGATAAGTTAGGTCTCTACGTAAACAATTTACCCCGAATTTCCATAAATCAAACGATACTTTTGTTTTCGGAACTGGTTCAATTCCGGAAAAGAACGAAATCTTCGGTATTTTTACACTATCACTGCTTGGAATTTGCGTCGAGTACAACGAACCTGGTCTGCGAGGAGTACCGAAACCTCCGGATGATGATCCGACAGATTCTAGGGTATATTTACCAATGGAGGGCAGATAGTCCACCATCAGTTTCTCGTCTGCTGCTGAGAACTCTTTTTTTCTCGGTGTCCAAGGGATCCCAGTCACACTCCTTCATCATTGGAAAGTATTTACAAACGACCAATAAAAACTTTTCAAAGAGAGAAACGGGACAGATACACAGACAGACGAATCAGAACTAATATGACATGTTCAATGAAATATGACGTATGGACTTTAATGAAGTATGAAGTTATGCAGTTATGGTGGCTCCTTGGTTAGAAGAATAACTGTTCTGCGCAGCTTTTTGCGCATACCAATTACCTCCCTTGTGCACGTAGTCTTGTGAGCGAATGGATAGAATGAGATACTTTGACATGCAGCGTTTACGTTTCAGCGGCTCGTTTTGTGAACAATTGATAAATTATCTCTTGTGACGTCATGACGTCAAATGGCAAACTCTTTGTTGGCGTGGCATTTGTCGACGTCATGACGTTGCATTGTTGGGACTTCATCCAAAATGGCGGGAAAAAGTGTGGGAGTAGGTAGATTCAGACACCATTCATGCCCTTTTTTGGATGGCTACCTACCTTAAATTTTAGTTATTCAAAAACTACAGGTTATAAGGAATACATATTGAAAAAAATGAGAAAATTGACTTGACTTTTGAATATTCTGAAAATAATTATTTCTCAAGTATTGGGTGTTTTACATAGTATTCACATTGTCCAATTGCCACAGGTACACATTATACAAGCTGAAAATTAGAAAAAGGTAATACGCTATGCCCCAATTTTTATATCAGTTTCTCATATAGGATGAACTTCCTGAGCTGTATAAAAAATATTTAAAAAATGACATGACTTTGCACCGAAACCAGGGAGCCACCTTAATGTGGCTCCCTGGTTTCGGTACAAAGTCATGTCATTTTCTAAATATGTTTTGTATAACTTCCGAAGATCATCCTATATCAGAAATTGATACAAAAAATGGGGCATAGTGTACCACTTTTTTCTAATTTTCAGCTTGAAAAACGTGTGCCTGTGGCAAGTTGGTACAGTGTGAATAATATGTAAAACGCCCAACACTTGAGATATACTTGCTTTTAGAATGTTCAAAAGTCATGTCAATTTTCTCATGTTTATTTTATACATTCCTTGGAACATGTAGTTTTTTAATAAGAAAATTTTAATGTAGGTCACCATTCAAAAAGGGGCATGAATAGAGCTCTGAAGCCACCTATACCCACACTTTTCCCCGTCATTTTGGATGAAGTGCCAACAATTATGCAACGTCCTGACGTCGACAAATGTCACGCCAACAAAGAGTTTGCCATTCGACGTCATGACGTCACAATGGGAAATTTATCAATTGCTAAAACGAGTCACTGAAACGTAAACGCTGCCTGTCCAATCTCGAAACCTGTCAAAGTATCTCATTCTAGCCATTCACTCACAAGAGGACGATTACAAGGGAGGTAATTGTGATGCGCAAAGAGCTGCGCAGAAGACTCATTCTTTTAACCAGGGAGCCTCAAATCTGGGCTGAAATCGGTGTCTCTCAAACTCAGCGAAAGTGACATATGTTACAACAGGTACAAAATGAGACACATTTGACTATAAGAAACTAAATTTGTTGCTATCATTCACGATAAAATAGAAGGAATTGATCTTTAAAAATAAACAGCATGGCATGCCGTTTATTTTTCCACGGCCGTGTCAACAAGCGTATACACGTGTGGTGCATTCTACCAACGTATGCTATGCGACATTACCGAACTGTAGGCACGAGCCATGACGTTATCCCATGGATGCAGCTGTGCAGAATTCAGATTCGTGAGCATTTTCCTCTCCGGGTACAACACACACTCAATGGCGAAACAGAAAAGCCGGCAGAGTTTCAAATTTCTCTGACAAGATATTCTTGCATTCGTTGTATATAGCGATCCCACTATCATCAAATATAATACATATATGATGCTTTGATAATCTTCCCTGCTGAAAAAACGCATAGGGGAGAGTTTACAAAATCCGTCCATTTTGAGGCTGATTACATCTTTCAGTTTCACTTCTTTATTATATCTCTGTTGACCTTGCGTTAAAGATAAGATCTAGATATTAATTTCCCCTGTTTATACTGACAGAGAGAATGAAAAGCACTTCGCTCATGCTGAAGGAGTTGTTTTGTTGGATTTAACTTACAAACGCACGGTGAAAAAAACGATCGAACAGCGATTTCACGAAAAATGTCTTTCGTGAGTCAAAAACCCAGCACTGTACCTGTAGTATATATGTGCTTTACCATTCAATAATGTGCATGAATATTATCGACCATCAATATTCCCCGATTCTACATTTATACCAACGAGGAAAAAGCTTTGTTTTTAGCGAGCACAAAATGATATCTACCCTAGAATACTACTAAACACTAACTGTGATGATTGAGCAGTCTTGTGCAATAAACAGTAATGACCATTTGTTTTATGCAAGCAACTAATACGTCGCAGTTCACTTATTCCATCAATGTTCAAGTAGGACGACATCAAATGTTACAGTAATATTTACTTACAGTTTTTTCTGCTCTCTCTCTGGACACGCGAATGGCGCAATTGTCACACGCACAATAGACATTTACATGAAGTCCCTGGAACACGCGATATTCGAATACACGATAAGTGTTCAGTTCGTCGCCAGCGCGGTATGCATGCACAGTAAAGATACGTAACACAGGTATACCTTCAGGGCTTTTCACGATCCACACCGATCCTCATGAATACTTTTCAGAGAATCACAAAGAATAAAGCATCGCGGTTATGGGTCGCAAAATCCGTATGGAAAGTATGGTAGGCCGTTAATGCCAAAACCTCGCTGATTTTAACCGCGGTGTAAATTAAATTAAACCGCGGTGTAAATCGAATTAAACCGCGATCCAAATCGATTTCAACCGCGGTGTAAATCGAATTTTGATCCGTTAACTACCATATCTAACAAGCACACAACCGTCACGATTGATAAAAGACGTTTAGCATTAAAATACGCTAAAATGCAGGACATCAAGCGTAAAAATTATAAATTGGCATTCCCCCGGACCCCATAGAAAGGCGCGTCCTTGGCGCGCAGTCCCGATGAGATGGTGAAAATGGGAAATCAAGAGCGGGTCTACGGAGGACCCCGGGGGAGTCAGAGACTGTTCGACCCCCCCCCCACCATGAAACCTACAAAAAAAATAATTCTTTCGATTGATCAGCGAACCCTGGGATTCCACGAAGAAGTAATGTCTTAAATTGATATACATGTACATGTAAAATAAACGAATATGGATTATGTAATTAGAGCATGGGTGTATTAAACAGACCATCATCTGTTCATGCGATCAAACATTATCGCCGCGAACTCACCACGTGATGTAGTTTGTTATAGGCCTGTTTTGTATCTGTTAAACCAGAAAGTCAAATGGAGTCCGGCATAAGGTGCGATATTTTTCAATATCGATGCGTGCCTATGCGAAGCAAAAGTGAAAATATAACGTTAAATCTACTTACATTATGTTCGGATTTATTTCCGGGAAACGCGTGGAAGTCATCTCCGGCAACCTAGGACCCCGGAACTTCCGGGGGCTAGGCGGCCCCTGGACCCTCCCTTGTTGGTCTGACAAGATTTGCTTAACTTTACGTTGTGAAAATCGATCATATCGGTACGCGTATTGATTTCTAATGTTTCATGACGTAAAGGTAATCGTTTTGTATGTATTAAATATAAATAGAACGTCAAATGGGTTGAATCATGAGGTGTGCTTATAAATGCGAACCAAAGGTGAAAACAGAACCATAAATCTGCAAACATTATGTTCATATTTATATCCGGCAAAACGCTTAGAACGAATCTTCGGCGACCTAGCACCCCGGAGCTTCCGGGGCCAACAGACGGCCCCTGAACCCTCGCCTGTTGAGCTGTGATAAGTCGACTCCCCCCCCCCCGCCCCGCCCCCCGCTCCACCTTATGAACTCTCGCTAGATCCGCCCTCATTGTAGACATTCGCACCGCCCCCTCCTTTTAAATCTAAATGACGCCTCTGCGTTTAACGCATTAACTTCACACGATAATATAAGTTCTTTGGGGTTGTGATGGGGTATTTATAATACAACCCTAGTGGGAATGCCAAGCTCCAGGTATCTCGTGTCTCATCTCCGTCGTTCTCCGTATCAGGCCTCACATTTGGTGGACATGCCTAGTTTGATCCTGCGCATAAGTAGTTGACCCATTATGCTCGAATATCTGGTTTCATGGATCTCCTACAGGGCAGTGAAACTCCCATGTCTTTTACCCCACTGTTTTTTTTTGCCTTTACCGCTCGATTTGCGCTTTCCATACCGTACTACTCCGCTAACCGGAAGTGACATCTTAACCCTGGCGCTTGTTCACATTGATACATCAAAATTAAAATCAAAAAACGAAAAATGGTCGTGGCAATTTTCAATGTTAGATTTTCATTTTTGTGCGAAGTAAAATGAAAATTGAAAATTGACTGCCAAATCTCAATTTTAGATTTTTTGAAAGCGAAAACGAAAAACGAAAATTGAAAATTGACTCAAATTCTAATGTTTGATTTTGCGAAACCAAAAACGAAACCGAACAGTGCAAGGTAACACTGTCCCGGCCACAGGCACAGTCGCGATGACGGATTTGTGACATTCTGCCGACATTTATCTCGAATGACGTCACACTCACGTAAACTCACGTCACAAAAGAAGTAACGTTTGGCGCCAACAATAGCCGTTGCCTAGTGCTGCCGTTGTTTGTAATCTTGTTCAAGGTTATTGTTTGCGTTGTGATCGTATGACGAAGGGTGGATGAACAACAAAATGAGGGTATTCTGCTTGGTCTTGCTAGTTTTATGCTCGGTTATAGCCAAATATGGTAAGTATCGTTTTATGCAGTACCGAAGCCCCTGGTGGAGCCTGATGCATTGTAATTTGCTCAATTATCCAGCTTAATTCTTCTCGGTTGTCTCCGTGACCATGTTTATGTTATGCATATTACAATGATGCATATTACACAGGCAGCAGTCCTTGGTGGGTTACTGAAAGGTTGGGTGGGGGGAGGGGAGGGAGGTCTCTAAAGATAAGACCAGGTGGGAAACCAATTTATTCCCCAGAAACCTTTTAGGCCCAATCGTTCATATTTTTTAGATTTGCGCGGAAATTTTTGACACAATCATGCTTTACTTGCCTGTAAATGAAATGGTGTGTACATTCATGTCTGAGATCTCATAGTTTTTTAATAAATCTACATAGAACGCCAAATAGAACGTCGTCGTTTTCATCGACTACAAACATGGCCGCTGTCAACTTTTTATCTGATCGCTGTTCGTCGACATTGCTTAAAGTTGAACACTTGGTTCGAGACTATTTCTCTCGCGCCGTACTTGGATACAGTCTCTGTGTAGTCGATGAAAACGACACGGTGGAAGAGTGGACAAATTCCAGTTTTAAATGAAATTAGGGAAAACAGGATTGGATTATCACTACTGAAGTAGGTTTCAAAAGCTTACGTAACTGTTAATAAAGGTAACTGAAAACAGTTTTGCCAATTTGGTACGAATTTTTCTCTCAAAATGAAGTTTTAGTTTTCCACAGCATCAAAATTGGTTTCCGGCCTGTCCTTATACTTAGCCCCAATATGGCCTTCAGTGCCACCCCATGTATACATCTCGCAATATTTGTCCTCCGATAATATACAAGGACTGCTACCTGTGGCATATTATACCCATTCGCAATCGCTCGGTCGATTCAGTCGAAGTCATCTGACCTCTCGCATTCATGGTGTAGGGATTTCACATCCCTCGGCTCCCTAGTCTGGTCGAACGTTGGCCATATCATGCACAGGCAGCAGTCCTTGGTGGGTTAGGGAAAGAGGAAAAGGTTGTGGGGAGGGGGGGAGGGAAATGTTTGGGGGGTGGTGGAGGTCTCTATAGATAAGACCAGGTCGGAAACCAAATTTTTTCGCAGAAACCTTTTAGGCCCACTCGTTCATAATTTTGAGATTTGCGTTGAAATTTTTGGCACAATCATATGATGGCCGAGAGGGGCCATCGCGTCTTTCATTTCTAATTTAACGCGATGGAGCGATGGAGCTATGCGATGCGCGATGGAGCTATGCGATGGAGCGATGGAGCTATGCGATGAAGCGATGGAGCTATGCGATGAAAAGTCGCGCTATGCGATGCGCGATGAGGCTATGCGATGGAGCTATGCGATGGAGTGGAGCGATGGAGCGATGGAGCTATGCGATGAAAAGGCGATGAAAAGTCGCGCTATGCGATGCGCGATGAGGCTATGCGATGGAGCTATGCGAGGCGCGATGGAGCTATGCGATGGAGCGATGAAGCTATGCGATGAAAAGGCGATGGAGCGATGGAGCGATGGAGCTATGCGATGGAAAATCAGAAATGAAAGACGCGATGAAAATGCGATGGAAAATCAGAAATGAAAGACGCGATGAAAATGCGATGGAAAATCAGAAATGAAAGACGCGATGAAAAATCAGAAATGAAATTAAAGACGCGATGAAAATGCGATGGAAAATCAGAAATGAAAGACGCGATGAAAATGCGATGGAAAATCAGAAATGAAAGACGCGATGAAAATGCGATGGAAAATCAGAAATGAAAGACGC
>JAVTVY010050007.1:0-24424 GCA_036873755.1 Hanleya hanleyi | reverse complement strand
TTGTGAAACCATAGTCTCAAGTTTCCATGGTTTCCCCGCTAATATCTTCTGAAGTGCTCATAAAAAAATATTTGAACTTTCGGATTCCCACAATATCATCTTGGATATGTTTAGTACTAATAAATACAAACAACGCGACCCCTTAAACTAAAGCAGTGATAATATTGGGCAAAATCGAGACAAATGAGTATCTTTTTGGTCTACATATGTACAGCGTTGCGTTCAAATTTCGTGACTATATTCATTAACACAGTGAAATATACGGAGTTTAATCTATGACAGATACTTTCTTCGAACAAGTGAAATGCCTTATAAGTCAATGTCTTTTCAGCATGATCTGTTAAAGAGAGAGAGAGAAATAAGGTTTAACGTCGCGTTCAGCAATATTTCAGCTATATAGCGATTATCTGTTAAATTTTTTACATTATTTTTTCTTTGTTCGGAGGTGTTAATGAATTGATCAATCGATTACCATGAGTTGGATCAACAAAAATCAGGGATAGCTGTGCAATCTAGTTGATTTCCGGCTGCACCTGGTATGGATTTTCCAATAGGCATCTTGAACAACATGCTAAGGCTTACCATAGCTTATCGTGATGCAATTATTTCTAATGTGATAAAATCGGATATAAGTATCACAAGTAAATTCTAAATGGCGGACATATGGAGTATTTTTAAAAGTGCTTTGTTTTTATCTAATTTTCTTCCGTTTAGTATATTTGTCCTTAGCATAGTCATTGATTATGACAGTAATATATCCCCCCCCCCCCCCCCCCCTGAGTAATGAAGGTAATCATAGAGGAACAACTCTTCCTCTAGTCATAGATATAATAAATATCGCTAAATTGATTAAATGCAGAATGGGTTTATTAGTTGGAAGTGATTGGAGTACGTATTCCGTCTATCCTATGTTCAACCATAGGCCTGGCGCATGAACTTTATCTCACCCGCATGTTCATTGAATTCAACTACATGCTATTGAAATGTGAAAAACAAATGTCTGAATCAAGTTAGGGAAGCACTGATAACATAACAGTAAATACTGTGATAACATAACAGTAAATACTGGTAGGTGAGTACACATGGACTTGTCAGAGAGAATAGGAAAGCTGTTGTTGACAGTTCATCTGATTGCTCAGTTCTACGCTCTGAAGAGCCAAAGTTTAACTCTAAATTGCATGACCAAGGCAGGAGATTTTGACGGTCAAAAGCTCAGATTGGTGGAAACAGCTGCCTAAGATTACTATCCAGTCACAATCATTGTTTTGGATCAGATTGTTTAGAATGACATTTCGGCGGTGCTGGACATCACACGTATATCTACGATAAAATAGATTTCGTTTTTACTACGCTCAGCAGCTGTTTCCACGTTCCGAAATTTCTGACATTCATAGTCCCCATCCTCTGGCTAATCCTGTAGAACCGCGAAGACAATGCCACTGAGTATAACCACGTATGACCTACTATTCAATTCAGTTACGATATTTTATAGTAATGCTCCATTAGTTTGTTCTTTATGTGACTGAAGCTTATGGTTCTCTGCTTCTCTTGTATCCTCAATCTGTGTTTCATCATTCTTCTGTTAGTTCTGTCTGCCTTATAAGGAAGCCTCGTTTCGATCTCTATCACCAGTTCACCTTTCTGGGGTCGTTTTGATTTTGATGGATGTATCGGGATAGTGTTCCTGTGGCAGGGTTTTCCTGCCCTTAAATCTGTATTACACGTTTTATGATTAATGACATTTGCAACTTTTTTATAATTATGTAAGTCATTCCCAACTGATTTAGACCAATTATCATTTCTGTCTTCATATGACCGACCAATAACGTGTTGGACGTTCATATATCTAATTAGAATGACGTCAAATTATTTCATTCTCCCAGCTCCCGGCATATTTTACATTCTGCTCTTCGGACTTAAACTCTGGCTCTACATCTACAGAGGGTATGGCCTAACAATCAGATGGAATGTCAACAGCATCCTCCTGTATATTATCACTGGCAATGTACCAGAGATTACAGAAAACCGACGGAATACCTTGCGGACAAATCGGCCAGCTTACGTTTAATTTTATGCTGCTGCCAGGTACTTCAATAGCCTGAATTACACAATTCGCACAAATCGACTAGGCTGTTCACCAAGCAAAGACAGACCTCGGTTGGTGTATAATTTTGTGTTCGTGTCAATTAACTAAATAGAATATTGGGATGGAAATCGGCGAAAATCTATGCGATGTATGTGGCCACAGGTGTTTGGCAAGTTAATTAGCTGGGGGGGGGGGGGAGTATCGTCAACAATAGATCGGACAAGGTGAATCACTAAAGTACGACATCCTCTCGACTCGATCATCCGTATCCATATTTTCACAGAAATTAGCCTACCTCTATATTTCCCCTATTTTATTCTTTAGAGGTTAATTCTTCATGCTACCATCCAAAGACTCATAATCCATCAATTATGGGTGGTAAATAGTCTAAACACTCTGAATTTCAGAGTTCGGACAACTTCCGTTACAACTTCGGCCAAACTCGGCAATCTCCGTTGTATTGCAGCGCCGATATCAACCATGGATATATTCACGATCTTTATCCTAACAGATCTCTACCAGTGCAAACCATCTTTACCACCTGTACAACGATCTCCACCAGCTAATATTACGGGTTTATGAGCAGTGGTATATAACAAATAAAATTATGAAATGGATGGAGTTAAAAATGGATGGAACTAAAAAATAATAAGTAGTAGAGATCTGTTTGAATAAAAACCGTGATATTGCAGCCGCTTCGGAAAAAAGTGGGCGTGACCGCAACGGTGAAACTGAACGGAGATTGCCGAGTTTGGCCGAAGTTGTAACGGAATTTGTCTGGACACTAACATTCAGAGTGTTTGGACGATTTGCCACCCATAATTGATGGATTATGAGAATCTTTGGATGGTAGCATGAAGAATTAACCTCTAAAGAATCAAATAGGTGAAATATAGAGGTAGGCTAATTTCTGTGAAAATGTATATGGATGATCTCGAGGAGGTCGTACTTTAGTGATTCACCTTGTCCGATCTATTGTTGACGATACCCCCCAGATAATTAACTTGCCAAACACCTGTGTATGTGGCTACCAAAATGACCACTAATGCAATAACGAAATCAGCCCCAAATTCGCTAAATTAACTTCCAATTTTCTGGATTGCAAGGTTATAACAACCAATTTGACACGGTTACACTACCTAAACTATTGAATAGTATAAAATCATGATCTGTTTAGTTTTTTTTTACAAATTGGTCACCATATCGAAGATGGTTCCAATGGTATATCAAATCAAGTGTGAATAACTCTCAGTTTGCCAGATTTCAAAGTTATACCAGAAACGTGTGCATGCTTGTAGTATGCTAAATATAGATCATCATAGAATATAGATTAACATAAAATAACTCATGAAAATGTCCAAGCCTGACCGCCATATTCAAGATGGCCGACAATATCTGAGACAAATTAACAGATATAATTGACGAAACTTAACTGTAATAACATCAAATTCGACATGTTTATACATGAAGTACTTTACCAAGGAGCTACTGTGAAATACGTGTAGCCTTGGATGCCTATCAGAATACAAGCGTCTAGTCCGTCATACAAAATACAGCCGTGGTCCATTAAAGAAGTTTCGCGTTCATCACCCAAAGACCTATTCGGTATGACGGCATTAACACAAATTTACCAAAAAACAAAACAAACGCAAGAAAGAAGCAATCAGAGATTGCTTAATTGTATGCGCCCATTCCGCTTTAGTCCGGCACTGCCCCATCATTGTTCTGTTCTGTATTGGTCGGTGTAATACTTAATACCTAATTATAAAATTCTGAATCGGTCACTTTTTTCGCCATGCCTCGCATAATATATATTCCAAGTATCAAATCGATTGACCAACAAGTGATAATACTATTTGTATTTGTTTATTTGTATTTGTGTATTCACCAATATTAGATAAGGTACATTGATAATACAAATTGTTTGAATATTGGCGGGAATAAAGCCCCATAGGGCTTGTTCTGTCCCAAAAAGTAGCGCGTTTACAATGCGTAATTGACGTTATACACTATATAAATAAAACGTTTGTTGTGAACCTGGTCAGTTTTCTAGTAGGTAGGATTTGAGTTTGGATTTGAAAAGAGAAGATGATTGGATTGCTTTAAGTGTGGAGAGTAATTTATTCCACTCACGAGGACCAGTGATTTTAGCAGTATAAAATGATAAGTTGGATAGGTATATGTATAGGCCTGTATAAATTGAATTAATGACCTCGAGTGTTATATCGATGAACAGTTGATTGTTTCATAAAATATCTTTGAAAAGTTTGAGGTAGTTCACTTGGATGATGAAAGACCTTGTGGGCCAGAAGAATCGTTGAGTAAGTGTTCAGTTTGAAAATATGCAGAATTTTCTTTTCTTTGAATAATGGTTTCAGTATGTTCAAGTCTATTACCTAGAGTGATCATTCGAAGGGCCCTCTTTTGGAGTAGGAGTAATGGGTGGAGGTGAGTGGTATAGGTATTTCCCCATAGAATGTTACAATACGATAAATATGGAAATATCAATGAATAATATAGGATATAGTGTTTTTTTGCTGATCGATGTTTTAGTAAAATTAATTATTCCAATATTTCTAGATACCTTTTTACAGATATAATTTAAATGATCTATCCAATTAAGTTTGTTATTAAAGATTACACCAAGAAATTTAAAGTTATCAGCCATTTCAATTGCATGACCCGCTATTAATAACGACAGACTGTCCTTATTTTTACCCTTATTTGTGTTGGGTTTGATCAACATGTATTTCGTTTTCTGAATATTTAACGATAAACGGTTACAACAGAACCATCTGTGTAACTTATTTAATTCCTGAGATATAACATCAATAGCTTGGGACAGGTCTTTAGCAGAGTACTCGTGTCATCAGGAAATAGGATGGTTTTTAGTAAATTCGAAACACTGCAAATATCATTTATGTAAATCAAAAAGAGAATTGGACCAAGAATAGAACCTTGAGGTACTGCACAAGTAATAGGCCTAGGTTCAGAGGAAATACCATTATATGTTAGAGACTGTGTTCTGTCTGTTAAGTAGCTGCGAAACCAGTTATTCGGAATAGACCGGAAACCATAATGATCTAATTTAGAGAGGAGTATATCGTGAATTACCGTGTCGAATGCCTTAGCGGCCTCGTGCCAATACGGCAGACCTCGGACCTATAACCCGGCCAATATGAAAACACTTGGTTAATGACATTTTTATTAAATAACTCAACAACCTTTTTTTTTCATCGATTAATGTGGTTTCGATGTACCACTATAGTCAGAAAGTGGATCCCTCTACAGTAACGCTATAATTGACGGCGATAATCGGGAGGGTGAATAGGCCGATCATCTTCAACGTGGGCGGGGTTCTTCGACGTAGAAAACGGGAGTCGAACAGATAAAAGCAGATGAAATTTAACCATACAATATATATCATGGAAGTAATATACTAATTTTATTTGATGAGAATGGTGAGGCAAAATACAACCTTGAAATATGGTGAATTGATCCAAATGCAGTCCCGATTTGAGAATCGAAGACCTATTGAGACCCTAGTTTTCAACATCATCGTCCAGGTGTTTCGTTCGCATTTAATTACTATCGTTACCATTCACACGTGGTTAGCTCTTCTAGCTGCAAATATGGCATCATCTTCTGTCATAAAATATTACTGTAGTCATAGCTTCGTTCATCAGTGCACTGTTGTAAGTGTTGGGTCACTGTTTTGTCGTCTGCTTGTGCTTGGCAAGTCGATGTCACGCTCGCGTCACTATAGTCTATTTCTGTATGACTCACCACACTTGATTTCAAGGTTTGTGTACCGATACGTATAGATCTATCGAAAATTATCACAGAAGGTACTAAATATCCATTCAAAGTATGAGAATACAGTGACATCATTCGGAGAAGATCACGAATCGAGGATTATTCATCGTCAACATCGCCATGTGGAAAGTCATATTGGCCCGGGCCCTATTGGCCCTGTTTTCCCGTATTGGTCCGCCTTTCTCATATTGGCCCGATTAGGTGGCCATATGAAGCAGGCCGATTTCCTTGTATTGTGTTCATATCATAGATAGTTGTTTAATAATGACAGGTAACAGTGTTATTATTAAATAATAACTGCTATATTGAACAATATCGGTCCGCCCACTAGGTAATAAAAGAAATAGCGGTTGTAAAACTGCCTACAGTGCAACGAGTGGCAGAGGAACGTCTGATAGATATTAAACAAGCTATGTCCTTTTTTGTTCTCCAGTGTAACACACTGGCACACAGAAGAAGTAATAGGATGAGAGACAGAGAGAAATGATTAAATTTACCGCCACGTTCAGCAATATTTTAGCTATATTATTTTTTTTATCATTTAGAAAGTGATCGTATTTTAGCACTAGAATTTGTGCTATTCTAAGATAGTGTTATCCCAAAATAATGAAAATACTGTTATACGATCACTTTCTAAATGATAAAAGGGAGCTGTGTCATTAAGATCATCATAGGGGTACTGTATGTTCGCTTTCAAGACTACCGGTCTGCTACCTCCTATTTTTGTGGAGGCCCGTTGGCCGAGTGGTTTAGATCGCCGACATACAGTGCTGGCGATTAGGTGCCTGACTCTGGGGTCGCTGGTTCGGATCCCGCACGAGACTCGACCAAATTTTCAGCACTAGAATTTGTGCTATTCTAAGATAATGTTATCCCAAAATAACGAAAATACTGTTAATATTTCAGCTATTTTGCGACGACCAATAATACTCTTATCTGAAGACGTTAACAATCCATAGCAAATCTACAACGAAAAATGAAATCCACCAAAGAACTGCAATTTGCATTAAACTTTTATTTAACAAATCAATTGCTCTCAAATTATTTGGAATCAATGTTTTCTCACGCGACTGAAGAGATCTTCCAAACTAAATTTGCTCTTATAAAACAAGCTCTTGTAATAGCAGAATCTATACAGTTACTAATAATAATATGTTTAAATGAAAGTTTCTCAGTGTATGGAATACACATCGTAGTTTCTTCATCGTTTGGTAAATATTGAAGACTTAGTCGTGGATGACCAACTCAAGGACGTCATTATAATCTAACGAAAACATTTCTGATTGCTAAGATGAGTTTAACCTATAGTTGTTTAAAACTCATTAAGATTGTTGTTAGCCCGAGTATTCCACATCACTGAAACAACTTCATCGTATAGGCACAACTACAAGGTCCGAATTAATCACTATAATGGACTCCAAGCGGGTCAACTTTGTCGTCTAGTCCTGACTTGGACTTTGCACCAGCGTTAGAATTGCCCGTGATGCCAACATGGCTAAGTGGCAATACGCAATATCACACTGTTACTGGACTCAAAGGTCAAATACGGTACTCATGTTAGTTCATTGTGTATAAATCTGTTCATATATACATGTGAATTTCTAAATAGGAGACAATCTTATTTTATGCCCTTGGAGACACGATCAATTTTCCGAGAATATAACATACTTTCAAAAGGAGGTGTTCGCTTTAGATGGATATTTTTCCCTTCAGAGTCGCTCTCTGCTGCTCTATTGTCTCGCTCCGAGCCGGCCGTTAAATTGTGACGTAATGCTCAGGTATTCCCCAACTCTTTGTCAGACAGGCGAGGCCAGTCAAATGGGAAATTCTGGTTCATATTCTCGTACGGTTACCATTGGCACATATTGGCACATGCATAATCAATTGGGAAAGCAAGCGTCACCACTTGTTGAGGGTCATTTCCTTAATAAAGGCCTTGATATAAGACAAGGTTAACCTTATAACTTTTCAATTCATAGTTACAACTTTCCGCTGCCCTAAGACGAAATTATATATGTGTAACAATTAATTTTTTGCTCTGCTGGATCGTCAGAATATTCAAATACTGACTGTGTGTGGAGTTGTTTGTGTGCAATTCTATTGACGAATTATAATAAAATAAGGGATTATGTGCGTTAGGGGTTCGCTGTCTTTATTTCTCTTTAAAGTCCAAAATGATGAATATGGGAGAAAAAGGAAAAAATGAAGAAGAAAAATTTCGGGGATTTGGGGATTCGAACCAAAATGTTGGTTTTCTTTTAATCTGTAGTCAGACACTGTAACTATTCGGCCAAGCAGCTGTTACAATTATCAAAATGAGGAATCATGTGCCGAATGGCGGTGAACTACACCCTTTCAGAGCATTACAAGCGTTTTGGCATATTTCAATATCATGAAAATATGACACCTTTAACCAAAACGATTCTTCAGTATCATTTTGGATCAAACCCACCGCATTTCGATATGTAAGACTCGTTTTGGTTAAAGGTGTCATATTTTATATATGAATGGAATTCCCTTCAAGAATATCGCCAAAAATTGCAAAAACAAACAAATGCTTATTTTCTAATACTCGTAATATGTTTTTGACACATCTCTTCTCGGTGAAAACTGAGAATATGAAAATTCAGTATTTTCTCTCTCAAGCTAATAACTTTTAAAGTAAACGAGAGGAAATTATATTTTCGGTTTATAAACGTAACACACTAAGGAAAAAAATACGGTCAAACGGAACACCTCCTTTCCGTCTTGAGAAGAACTTTGGCTTTAGCAGAAAAATAGAATTGTTCTCTGATAATCGATATGACACAGTCTTAGAAATAATAACGGGACGGTATGAAGTCAATCCGGCAAAGCTTTTCAACTCCAAATAATCCATCTATCTGGAAGCTAATCAAGCTACCTATCTGAGCTCACTATTTCACCAATGCAATTGAAGGAGTCTAACCAAGTACAGTCAATCTAACGACAATGTAATAGCCATGCTCGACTACGTTGGTTACCAAAGATTTCTCGAAAGGCTTTACATATACAGTCCTTTGCACGAGAATTGTACATCATCACCGACCCCTAGGAGCGCTGTTTGGACATAGGTAGCGAACTTCGTAATCATTACAACACCCATCTGGTTGTTCTTCGTGACAGCATTGGAATCCGACTGTTGGACCAATGACTATGTTTTCCGCCACGTGGAAAATATCATTGGAGCCATCTTTCCGGAAAGTGAGCATCATGGGTAGTCTACAGATTACTTGCTGTTGAACAAAATAAAAGATAATGATAACTGTTGAAATTTCAAATAATTAAACAAATGGTGAGTAAAAGTTCAATAATTACATAGTTAAAGCTTCGTGCGAAATTTAGAATAGAAAATCTACCACGTGAATAGATCGAAAATTTAACTATGGAAAGGCCCTAGGATATGTCGGGGTCAGATTTGCATCAAAACGTTACTGAGAAACATCATACTCTAGATAACGACTATACAACGTATATAATATTGATTAGCGATACGCATTTGATATTTTTGGAGCGTCATTATCATTGAAAACTGTTGACCGCTTCTGCCTTGCAGGAAATTAGACTAATTTTATGTATACTATGATTTATCCTTTCAATTTTGTGCTAATGTTATTATATGTAGGTCTTTGGATTATGGACGCGAAAATTCTTTAATAGACGACGGCTGAATATTTAATGACGGACATCATACTCTAACATGCTTGTGTTCAACATGTTATACTGCGAGAAGGGTAATCTATTAATTAACAAGACCAATCTACTGTACATCTTCGGAAGAGTTTAACAAACAGTGCGAAAACATGATCACACGCGCACGCACATGTTTGCTAAAGGCGAAATTTTTGGATATCCGCAGACGACCAAACACGTGGGACTTGGATGCAGTCCACCCTTCGTCCATAAATAGTTCTGAAATCTTCAACAAAAAAAAACAGTAAAAGTATATACTTTCTGAATGGGCATAATCATGCCATTATTTCAGGTGAGCCAGTGAAGTTGAAAAGGAAAGACGCGCAATGCTCCTCAAACCTCCACCTTTTCTAAAAAACTCCCATAGAAAACGTATGAAATGATTTTTATTTTTTGTATGTGAAAGTGTTCTCCGTCCAACGGGCATTTTGAAAAGTTAAAAAGAAAACGGGCTCGACCTACTCGTTCTTTTGTAACATTTTTCGCCACGAAGGAATCATTTTCGCGCCCCGAACAAGTGCGAGTTTTGGCCTGCCAATTATTCAGTTCTCGTCACGGGAACCAGAATTATCACGCGGCCAAAAATTGTCGAGGGGTGAGGTAACTCTGTACGAAATAGTGCCTGGTGTGGACTGCACCCTATGTAACCCCAGCAGTCCTTGGCCACTTGGGGTCTGCCCAGCCTCGGGAAGGTGTGGGAAGGCGATTTGTTATATTTGTGTCTTGAACGTGAACCTTTCCATATTTTCAGTCAAACTTTTCATATTTTATTTTGGTCAAGTTCTAAAAGAAAATGTATAAAACCAAGATGGCCGCAATGATGACATCACAGCGACGACATCTTGTTGGGACTCATTTTCGCCCACGTTTCGGACCGATTTTCCGCATTTTAGTCAAACATGCGAAAAAATGGACACACGATTTTCTGACGCCGCTTCGTGGCTGGCATTTTGAATTTCCCCATAATCCGTTGCACACCCCTCTAGCATTATGCTAATATACACTCTCAATTACATGTTTAGCGTTAGAACAATAAAAGCGAGGTTCTGTTTGAGCACACGTTCCGGCCTAATCGCGTTTAGGCTGTGAACACATGGAGTTTAGGTTATAAACGCATAGACGTTTAGGATTTAAACCGATGTGTTTAGATTTAAAAGACCTATGTGTTTATAACCTAAACGTCTATGCGTTTATAACCTAAACGCCATGTCTTCACAGCCTAAACGCGATTAGGCCGGAACGTGTGCTCAAACAGAACCTCGCTTTTAGTGTTCTAACGCTAAACATGTAATTGAGAGTGTAGTCGCAAAATGACATCATTAAGATAGGCGGAAAGTCAGAAGGTTTCACCTCTTTTCTTCTTGTAACAGAGCAGATCTGCTTTCTGGTATTGTTGATGCGGAGATAGCACGTGGTAAAAGACAGATTCCGGTTACATCTCAAGGATAATGAAAATAACGAAGCTACTGGGCAGCTAAATATTCTTTTAACGGTAATAGTTTCCCTGAGATGCCCTTTTGGGGCCAGAGAGCTTCACAGGGCCCAGAGCAAGGGGTACCCGCTGTGATAATTTTCTCTATTCCTCGAGTGATGGATGTGCCAAGTTTGGTGATTTGTTCCTGCCAGTCACAATATTTAATCTCTTCGAAATATGGCTCCAAGCCACCTGACTACTATACCTGGGGGCACACCACACCCACAAATGTTGTGAACAAAGTGTGGAGACCCAGACTCATCGGTTTTCAAAGTGAGGGCGTTTCAACCACACACCTTTATGTTTTCATTTGTCAAACCAGAGACATACAATATTCTCCTGGTTCACGAGAGAGTTGTAAAAAATAAGTTGAGAAACAAATGTCCAATCTTGGTTAAAGCGGAAACGTCCCATGTTGGATATGTGTCCCCAGTATGCAGCCGTGTGTTCATATAAATGTCCCCGCTTTACACTTTCCGAAAATACACTCACAAAAAACATCATCACAGACCTTGCTATGTTTATAATATGACTAACCTGAATCTTCAGCTCAAAATCTCCTTTACTGGCTTTCAGTGTAGGTCGGTCTGTGTTCATCCACTTTGTATCTGAAACCACACAGAGGAGATATTATCTATGCAGGGCAGTAATGCCAACCAAGGTAAACTTTAATAAATATGTTCATCGAATACGCGACTCCATGGGCTAATATTAAGCCAGTATTGAGCTAGTTAAATCATTGCCATTCTTATTCCGTTATTAGTACCAACCCTTTGTGAAAGAGTAGCTCGTCCTTTCTCACATTCTCTGACAGACCAATTCGTAATTCTTTCCAGCGTATGAATTTAGGTATAACGGAACTAATACTTCTTGGGTGGTCGTATGCATTTTTCCCACCTCTTGTATATCGCTGCAATTTAGGAGTATTTGCATATGCGCATGATCGACCTGGCTCATGATTGTATAATAAGTGGAAATCGGCCTGCTAGGAGGAAAAACAGATGATAAATTTGTATTTGACATTTGAAATAACTCGAGTTTCCATTTTCAACGTTATGTTGATATTTCTTCTACTTAGCTTTCGAAAGGCATTCTGTGCGGACCTGTTTGAAGATGGCCGCGCCCATGAGAACTGGTGTTTCTCCAATATTTGCTGGTGAACAACATAGTTTCATACCGTGCCAGCGATAACAAATAGTGGTTTAATTATAATATGGATTTAACGCTGGTACGAATTCAGCAAATTCGCTTCTCGTGGTGGTGATATCGGTATTTAACCCGTCTGGAGATAGGGGGATAGGTGCTTGTGAGCTATAGTATAGGTCCGTAGGACAACATATTCATGGTGTTTATTGTCCAATCATAAAGAAAAATATCCGGGCTGAAGAGAACAGGACTTATTAATTATGCGTCTATCGAATAGAAAATATGCGATAAAAAGAACACAAACCCAGGATAAAGATCTGTGAAGTTAATATTGAAAACAACTCTTTTTGTACGGTGGAATTTATAGCGGATATATTTTTCGATCCAACGCCTGCCAAATAAGATTTTCCTCTGGGTTTACATACTGAAATATCAGCCCCGAAAAATTGCTAATGGTGTTGTGTCAATAAGGTCTTCCAGTTATGGAGAGAGAGAAAGAGAGAGAGAGAGAGAGATAAAATAGAGGTTTGGCGTCGCGTTCAGCAATGTGGAAATGAAACGCACCATTGAAAGGGTGGTGGAAAACGATGCGGACATACTGAAAAGAAGTCATATGACCCCATAAACAAATATACTGACTGCATATTTTTAAAAACATCACAAGAACCAAAAGTGATCCCTGTGATGATTTGTATTCCAGTCACACTTTGATTGTAGCTGTTCATATGAAAATCTTGAATGACGACCACACGGCCTCTAGCACTGACTTGAACGCTATTAGATGCAAATATCTCGGAGAGATGATGTAATAGCCCTATCAAGTCATCTGATGGAAAATGATGAACTATGTGATAAAATAACGGTCCCAACTAGGGAGTATTTATAGAATGGAAGTCTCTACCGACGACTGAACTGATGAGCTTGTTTCTTGAGATCGAACAGGGATAACCGACACGTTCACTTGGTTACCATAGACCACCATAATGTCCTACGTTTTCTCGTGGACCGTGTTAATGTTTAGTCTTAATGACCCGTGCTAATGTCTCTTGTTCGATTATGCAATAGTATCTACGGAGATATACTTCCAAAATTGGAGTTAAGAGAGAGAGTTAGAACCACTAAGGCTGTAAGGCAATACAGATATATTCGCGCAATTCAACCCTCTGGATATTACATCCTTGATACATACCGCCGTACCAGTACCGGGTTTCATAGTCACTGCACATCGTCCCTGCCACCTGCTTGCTGTTCCAACAGATCACACCGGCGGTCGGACCGAGGGTAAGATTTTCATCCACGGTCAAGATATTTGAACTTCCTATCTCCCGTGCTTGGATTTGCAATGGTGTATCCCCATCGCAGGCTGACTGATAAGTAGAAAATTAATGAACAATCTGAGAGAAAGCAAAAATGGACGAATGTGTAGGCTGAAATTAGACAACAAAAATCTTTAGATAATCAATGGTACGTGTTTTTTTACTGATAGGGTAGGGAATGCTTTTGAATTTACAGTAGAACAAAGTTGCCAGGAACGTGTTACTACTTCAGTCAAAAGAACTCAGTAGTGAAAAGTTCGCAAAACTGTAATATTTTTTTCGCGAATCTCACAATTAACTGTTAAATGTAAAGGCAATAACTGTGCAGCAAAATTGCCAGTCAGTTGCCAATTCACAGTATAAGGTGTAGTTTCTCAAATGAGGTTCATGGGCGGCAATGCCTGGCCGAGTGTGACTTGACCTGTAGACTAGCTCTGTGTCGACTATGTTTCGCTTATATTTCAAATTACAACACATATAAGGGAAGTGGGAAGAGGTGCCGACATACTGACTGCGTCATATGACTTCACAGAATAGTCTTCTGGTAAACCTATTCTAAAGCACATACCAAGAATCTAACGATTCGTGATATGTGTTGTATCTCAGGTACGCTTTTATTGTACCTGTTCATGTGGCAACATGGATGATATGACCACACGGCCCCTAGCACCGGCATAATCGGTATTAGATACAAATATAGAGAGCTATGATGGAAATGCTCTGACAACTCGTACACTGGCAATTGGTGAGCTGTTTCACTGTGACAACTCGTACATTGGAGATTGGTGAGCTGTATCGTCGTCAGATGTAAAGAACGGCAATTAGCACAAAAGACTAGTCTGTAAGGCCCGATGTCGACCCAGCATCAACTTCCCACAAATGCCAACATATATCAAAGACCAAAAGGTCTGTACAGGGGGCGGGCCTCGGGGACGAAACGTCCACCAGCAGAATCTCGCCATATACAGGTATAAATTGCAACACATATAAGGGAAGTGGGAAGAGGTGCCGACATACTGACTGCGTCATATGACTTCACAGAATAGTCTTCTGGTAAACCTATTCTAAAGCAGATACCAAGAATCTAACGATTCGTGATATGTGTTTATCTCAGGTACGCTTTTATTGTACCTGTTCATGTGGCAACATGGATGATATGACCACACGGCCCCTAGCACCGGCATAAGCGGTATTAGATACAAATCTAGAGAGCTATGATGGAAATGCTCTGACAACTCGTATACTGGCAATTGGTGAGCTGTTTCACTGTGACAACTCGTACATTGGAGATTGGTGAGCTGTATCGTCGTCAGATGTAAAGGGCGGCAATTAACACAAAAGACTAGTCTGTAAGGCCCGATGTCGACCCAGCATCAGCTTCCCACAAATGCCAACATATATCAAAGACCAAAAGGTCTGTGCAAAAGCACAGTAGTCCTTATTTTAATACAGAATCTGAACGGATCTAGATCCCAATCAAGGACCATCCAGATGAAATCCTTGTTTTAAATTTCCGTTAATTGCTTGCCCTCACGAGCAAGCACCAACAAAGACCAACGCGGAGAACAATCTCTGCCCAATCTTTGTTGAGATTCCCAGATGATGGTATTTAACGTGGAGCAGTTCGTTGGTGAGATTCCCAGCAGAGTTGCAGAGTCGATTCTGTGAATGACATCACCCTGAATTGATTTCCTCATTACCATCTTACGCTGAAATACTTACCACATTTGTTGCTGGTTCGATGTCACCTATGCCATCTACATTGTCTACACTTGTCCAGTTTGTCCAGATATCCTGGGCAACTGAAAATAAATCAGATGACTAAAGTAAAAAAAATGCTAGACTTTCGCGATGCAGATTAATCGTTGAACAATATAGAGAAAGTGTTGAAATCCAATCTCGATAGAGCTATGCTTGGGCCTCTTTGCGCCGGATGAGTAGAGTGGGCTATAACCGCCTTTTCCCGGAATTGTTTCTTTCAAGATGTCGATAGTCGATCTAGATGTCGACGGCCGAGCATTCTTTAGACAGCTGATATTACGTACACCAAGTTCAAAGATTTTTATTCTTCAGTGACCTTGATGTTCACTTCTCGCATCCAGATTTATTTACAGTTGGCAACCCGCTGACGCGACACATGAGGGCGTGAACGGAATGCAATCCCAAGTGACATCAAGCAGCTACTTTAGCAGATATTTCAGTCGGGTAAAAGAAAACTGTATTTTAGGATATTTGAAAGAAAGTTTTAATGTATGCGCATGTTTTTGGTGTGTTTTGTTTATCACTTCTGGATTGCTGGGTTATTGACTTGTTTTTGTTCGAATACTTAGAATTTTGTTTGATCGTCGCTATATACCTGGAATATTGCTGAACGCGACGGTGAACCTAAATTCTCTCTCTCTCTCTCTCTCTCTCCCTCCCTCTCTCCCAAGTGACATGGTGTGGCAAGACGATCACTTACTAAATTTTGAAAGAATCCATTCAGTCATTCCATGTTTATTGTCTTGAAACAAATTTTACAGTAGGGTCCATTAGGAGCCACCTTTGGGCAGATTTGTAGCGGTAAATGGTTCCAAGCGACATCGTGTGGTATGATTTCCAGAAACAGAATTAAAAAGAACCGTTCAGTCGTTCTAATTGTATTGTCCAGAAACGAAACATTAGGTTGATGCCTATGTGGTGTCACTTATGAAAATACGTGAAAAACAATTGATGGGGTATAATGAGAAGGTCAAAATTTAAACATTCATATCTCAACATGTCTGTGATTTTAAAATCTTTAAGGCGACTGTCTCCCTGAAAGTTCATCCATTCAACTGTAACTGATCCATTGGTCCACAAAGGTCCTTTTACGGCCATAGTCCAGACATGGATGAATGAGCATTAAAAAGCCGTGGAGGTGAATCAATCCCTTAATGCTATATAGCTGCGAATGAGAATATGCACATCAATATAGACATCGCGCTGCAACCCATGGCCAGTCAGTATTTTGAGCCTCTACACTGCCAGCTACTTTGGATGGATTCAAATGGGAAATTTGCATATAAGAATTAATGTTGAAAACAGCAAATTCGCTGTTTCGGTCAGAGCTGAAAACAATAAGTGTCCTCTCCAAGATCTAGGATAATATGCACAGCATATTTGAAGTTGATTGACGACGGACAACATTTTGAAATGCGACATTTGCATTTAAGAGAAATTGTAGAAAAAAGACAATGTCATATCACAATTCTGAATTTGAGTGACAAATGCATTAGAAAGTTATCTGACTGAAAAGAAAAGCGGGAAAAGGAAGAAGAAACAAAAGAAGAAACGGAAGAAGAAACTGACAAAACATATGGAATCCCTAGGGATGCCAGATTATGTGTCACCATTCGCATGGTTGGACAATTAATATTTTCCAGTGAGTTCGGTTCCGAAAATTCAGGTAAATATAAATCTTTGCAGAGGATTTACCTGGTTCTTTTATTGATCCCGAAGGATTGATCGAGGATGTTACACAAAACCCGCTTGTAACGGGTTTGCGACCGTCAATGCTTGGTTTTACGGTCGCAGATATCTCTGTTACTGGTGTGATGGGATAAAAATGTCCTGGTGATTAGTGTCCCTTTTTCGTATCATATTCTATTGCGACCAAGGACGGACACTTGTCCCCAATGTGGCGAAAAATGTTCTAGCTGGGTTAGAAGATAGGGGCCACTGGACATTCTTAGCCTCCACACAGGCTCCGCTGACTCGTTGCCGAAAAAAACTCAGTTTGTGACAGGAATCCAAGCATTAACGGTCCCAAATCATCAAATGCCACAGCATTATCACATAAATTATCCCCAGTACCATCATAGTAAATAACAGTTTGGGAAAACCATTTGAATTTGAGGGCGTTTTCTCTTTCTGTCTTATTAAAGTACTGCGTATACTACTCAGTTCTCCGTATACAACTTGGAATAATTTATGCATGCACTGCAAAACTACAATGTCGCTCTTATACATGTGATTACAGAAAAGCGACATCAAGCGTGTGTTTGAAAACAACCGGATGTGAATGGACAATTGGCGAAAAGAGATGGATATCGACAAGATTTTGACGGAATTTCAATTAAAATAGTAGTCTGTATACCTATCTCCGCATTGAACAGAAGATACGGTATTGAATAAGACTACAATAATAATAATAAGCATTAGATAAAGACTACAAATTGTAGACAGAATTAAGCGGTCGTGAAAATGTTATGGTTGTTCGATGCCCAACACCTGTGATATACTGCATGCGCGAAATTAGAGGTTTCTAAAATATTAAATAATTCATGTTTTAATACAGTCAAAGTGTATGGTAAATCAAACACTACTAAATATAATATACTAAATACTTCAACTGTGAACTTGCATGAATATTTTATATATTAATTATGAAAACGATTAATTGCATATAGATTTCTCGGAACACTTAAATCAAAAATGTGCATTGAAAACAATTACACGAACGACAACACAAATCACGATGCTTTAACTTACATATTTGCTGTGACGAAAGACTAAGAATGGCGAACAGCAGTAACATCATTTTACCGATCCGACCAGTAAGACACAATTCAACAGAAATATACAATATACTTTACTTTTTCTTCGCCGGCGATATATATTCTCATGGAAGTTATTCGTATCCGCTCTGACCCAGTGATTTATTTTTGGATACATTTCTCCTCGGCATTGTATTTATTATTAGAGACTCAGTTAAATTGGAATATTTCCCTAATTAATCAGTCAACCTGCCAACCCCAGGGCGCATATTTCTACCGAGAGATGGTTTAAGAGATATTGAGATATAAATAAAAAATACGATTTAAAATGCGACTGATGTATTTTTATCTAGAAGATAAAATTTTCAACTGAAAGGCAAACGGAATTGGTTCATCCATTAGGTTAGCGATAACTTGTATCATATACACACTGTATACTACTTCTAGATATCAATGCCAAATAAATCCGAAATTCGTTCAGCATGTTTATACATATAATTTAGGGTGAGACATTACACGGGCACACTGGTTACATTGTGAGGACAAGATAAGGTCAACTGTTAATACTGTAAAATATTCCCGTCACCACGACGTGGGAAAACTAACATTTTCTCAGATTTTACATAAAAAAGCTGGGCTAAGTTAAATTAGGTAGCGGACTCTAAAAGTTTTTGAATCTGCATTTTAGAATTTTATTTAATTTGACCTGAATCTTTGTAAGTCTCAACTGTACGTTATCAGTAGGCCCGGTAGTTTCCTTCGGGGTATAGGTTAAATTAAAGACTAAGGACAAGCGGATAACGAATTTTTGGCCTGGGGTCCAAGGGAACCAATGACCCATAAAACTGACCAGTTGAAAATAGACATTGAAAACCTTCAGGCGGACTCCCTCCGATAACAGTTATTTATATGAAGTTTTAGTTCCTAAACTTGGTTCAGTGAGTAAAAGCAAGACTGTGATATTCTCTCGCCCTCAACGCTCCCACAGATGGCATCAATTTACAGAGAGACTTGGAAATGCTTGACAATTATATTATATGTATCGCACTTGCATACAACAGGTAAGTAGACAGTCATGTAGTGCAACATGAATACACCTTCCTGATCATTGCCCAATTTCCCCTCATTTTTCGACGTCAGCTATAACGGCTTTATGGATAGGGCATTACTTTGGGTCCAGTTCTCAACACCGGCAATGCACATGTGCGGATAACTCAATTTCTGTTAACTGGTTCCTTTTTCGATTTGAAGAGTTTCGATAGGTTTCGTTTACCAGAAATCCCCTGATATATCCCACAAACCCGATAAATGAGCATTCATATCAGTTGAAAAACGAATATTAAGCTTTGTATATCCCTCAAAACTGTCGACTACAACAAAAATGTCGGCCATCTAAGGCAAAAACTCAAATTTACGCTTGATTTTTAGCCTTCACTTTGGATTTTGTTTTTTCCCCCATGCGGTTGTGGCACTCTTCTGTCTTACCAGAAATCTACATGGTGAAGGGCACATTCTGTGCAGCCGATTTCAATCAGTAATACATGCAGTAATAATGTAAGCAAAGAAATGTATTGTTATATATTTTATACCGTAGCATGTTGAGTACCAATTTTTGACTGAAACCTAACACCCCATTAACATCCGTGTTATTTCTTAGATTCTCTCAATGGTCAATCTTTATGATATTTGGATTGCGTCGTTTTCAAGTAGTACTTCGATAAAAGACTGTTATTTGGGGCATTGCCATGAATGCTTTTGGGACTGGGAAAGGAAAGGAAACCCCTTAAATCCATCTCCAAAATTCAAGTACTATACTCAGGGGGAAAAGCTGTTTGCCTCGATATATAAGGCAAAGCAGGAATAACCAACCTTGACTGTCCATGTAATGTTATGTTAAATTTACGAAATAAATAGTTCGGTTTCATTGTATAATATACTAAGAGTTGCATTTCCCTAAATCGGGCTTCTTCCAAAATAAAACAAAAATGACGCGTCATCGCACCACATTTTATTTGTTGGAGAGGGGTGGGGGAGGTGAAAGATTCGACCAATTATCACTGACCTTTCGTCATTTCGAAGAAAACACGTAGTTTTCAACTTGATGTGTGAAGTGGGAACAAAGCAAACATGCGCATGGAACTGTGTTTTGCAAACGTACCGTACGCCGAAGTTCGCAGAAATAAGTATCTCAATTACGTTCCTAGCTGAAAGCTGTTGACCGCTTCTCCTTTGCTTGAAACTAGCCTATGTTTATGTATACTATGCTTTTTTTTCTTTCAATTTGGTGATAATGCTGTTTTATGAATTAGGTCTTTGGATTATGTTTTTTTTAATGGACGACTACTGAATATTGAATGACGGACTGGGGTCGATTGTAGTTAATTTTACGCAGTTCGATGAAAAACAAAACATGTCCAATACAGGCATTGTTTAGCAGGTCTGGGCGCTAATGCTTTTAAGTTCACACCAAAAGTCGACCAGGCAACACTATTTTGAACGCTGTAGATGGAACTGGTGTTGTCAAACAAGAAGTGTTCAATTTTATACCATGCAGATTCTATTTCGTTTTCAGTGAATGGAGATTTCTGGACAACTTGGCAGAGTAATGACGGGGATGATGGTATAGGAGACATAGAACCTTGTGCGGCTACGGTAAGCCGGTTAACAATAAACAACAGTGCAACCGTTGAAACCGAAGTATTTATCTTTATGATCATGAAATCAGAAAAACATTTCAGCTGATATGTTTACAGGCAATGTATGATTTTCTCTGTGACAATGGTAGACCACCGCATCACCCCAACCAAACATTTTCTGAATTTGAGTCTATTCTGAGACCATTGAAAACTGTTGACCGCTTCTCTCTTGCAGGAAACTTGCCTATGTTTATGTATACTATGATTGTCTTTTTGAATTTGATGCTAATGATGCTGTTATATGTAATAGGGCTTTGGATTATGGACGCGAAATTATAAATGACGGATCAGACGCTTGTAATTCCCCTGGGTTGTATGTAGGGGAGCAGTAGGAGGAAACTTTTATTCAACCAAACCAACCAATTCATGTACGATTCCCCGTACGCGGAAGGACAACACTGAATAAAAGAATCCTTATGTTATGGGATATTCTCCGTCTAAGTCGCCAACGGAATATTATTTGAATTCATTCCTTAGCACTGTATGGAATATTCCTTACCATGGTACATTGCGATGTTGTGGAGTATTCCGCAGGTGATATAGTGATGGAATATTCCATAATTTTTTGTTCACTGTACATGGTGCTGGGGCTTGCAGAGTATCAGCTAGGGGGACATAGAATGGGATTGTGGGTCTAGAATGAGGGTATAGAATCTATATGAATATGTAAGAGAAATACTAGGAAAGGGCAAAGTTGGTTAACACTATCTGACCAGTGAGGGGGTGCCTTTCTCTCGTTCTCCGGAACGGAAAACTGTAGAGCTTAAATAGCTTATCATTTTGGGCTTAGTTACATAACTCTCGAGCAGAGAATCATGGAACATTTGAATGAAAATATGTTGAGGTTCCAGAAATGTGAAGTTTTCGTTCTTAAAAAGTTTGCGTTTTGTTTTTTATTTCATCTGACATAGGATAATTATTTACGAAGAAAATTGCTTAAATAAATAATTTTTAAAATCTGACCGAAAAATCTGTCGGATGTCTTTTGGGAAAATAACATCACTGACTATGACGCCACCAGTGCGGCCATCTTTGCTTCTCATGTTCTGCAAGAGGAAGACCCAAGTCGCAGCGATATCGAAGTTATATCGAAAATATTGGTGAGTTGGAGGTGTTTGGACTCAGATCCCCCCTCCAAGGCTGCAATACAGCCCAAATCGCCTAGGCCAGATGGAGCTAATTCCGGTCAAGAGTGTATTTTGCAACTAATATAACTCGCAGGGAAAGAATTTAACGAGTAACATAGCAAAAGTAACAATTAAATACGGTACTCATTGGATAGCTTATTTACTCATCGCTATTCCCCCAACTCGATCGTCTCTGAAGTATTGCCCAGCCCCTGTTACCGCTAAAATACTCCACCATTCTTAATAAATTGATATCCTATCAACCATTTTTATATGTCGTTAGTAGGATCGATCTTATGGGTCGCGATTTGTCCCATTGATAACACTAACTATTAATGCTATAAGTCTTTAACCTGAGTTCCTAAGATCCTACAAGTGACATGTAAAATGCGGAGCGTGATATGATATTTATTCATTAAAATTTCATACTCCACATAACCAAGATAGACAAAGAGGTTATAGTAACATTACTAGTAAGATTCTCTCTATTGCCATTACGTTTTCCAGATGTGCTTACCAGGAACAATACCATTAGAAATCGAAGCTCGGCCTATTGCCGGAGGGTGGACTATATCAGCCGAGCAGCTGATCGAAGTTGGACCGACGTTGGGATTGAGATGTATCAACGACATGCAACAGGGAGACGAAACATGCTGTGACTACGAAGTGCGCTACTTCATTGGAGGCAAGTTGTTGCTATGAAATTTGCTTTTGGCAATATAGACTCCAGTCCAGCGATTCTGCCATTGAGAGCCAGTGAAGTATTGGGTCCAATGGTTAGCTTCGATGACACGAGTTGTCTCACATCCTATCAATTCAGACCGTGTGCAAAAATGGCGGATGTCCTCACTACTCCAGTATTTAACTGTACCTGAAGGGCGAATATGGGTCTACACATTTATATTTCACAATCAATTCATTGATCAAATTTCGCAAAAATTCTACAATATATCTGCTTTCTTCTCTATTCTCTGAAAATTTCTGAAACTTTAAATTTCTAATTTACTTTAAAGACATAGATAAGGTGGAAAATTTGTTTCAAAATTGTTTCTAAAAACACTTTATTTCCCCCGAATTCAGCAATTTTCCAGTATTATTGGCATTTATTGAATATGCAGATTTTTTGTATAGTTTGCAAATAAAGTTGCCGAATTTAATCAAAACGTTCAGAAATTTAGCACAATATGACCAAAATCGGTCATTCTGTAAGTTTGGCTCACTGCCGACTCACGGTTCAGCTTCAGTCACTCCACAGCTCAACAATATGTGAGCGAAGCAAGTATGCTGACAGCGGCTGCCTTTTTTCGATATGTTGACCTCCATCGTCTAGAATAGGAAGCGCAATAGAACTAATAGCCTTCAAAAGGGAAGACGTTTTCCCCAGGATGTATTTATAAACAACAGAACAGAATCCAGCCATTCCATCAATCTGAATATCTGTTGCAATCCAGAATAATTCCCTTATTAAAGCTTGTCAGCTTACCTTAATAACCTACTAAACATGAACATCATAGCAGTGGTATATATTTTTATGAAAGGGATAGTGCTTGAAAGCTAAGTGCACGAAAGCTCTTGATTTGTTGAAGGTAGTTGCAAACACTTATCCATTTATATCGATCACTTTTTCGTTCCAAACTTAAGTATGGCTCTATTGTTTAAAACGGTGCAAGCAAGTCAAACTTGGCAAAGCCAGCTTATATGTCGGAGCAGATGAATTTCCTTTAGAACTTCGAAGAATTAAACTATCACTGCAATATATCACAAAATTGCGATCAAATCACTCGAATCCGGCACATAACTGTGTTTTCAAACCTCAGTTCGTGGATCTCTATTTAAAGAAACCCTCCGTTATTCCACCTCTTGGAATTCGTATGTAACCACACACTGTAGCAGCTGGAATTAAACTGTCAAATTTTATCTAACAAGCTGTTACCAAGTCCACCATGGCAGTTAGCTCAACCAGACGTAGATATTACACTAACGAAATATAAAAAGGCAAACACGAGCCAGCTATTGTATACACAAGAATTTGGTCTGCTGAGAGAAAAATACATATCACATCAGGCTAATTATACAGATGGTTCTAAAGATGGTGAGGTAGCATGTTCTACTTTCTTTAGTTCCAACAACTAAAACCTGTTGACTACCAGGTAAAAGTTCGATATTCACTGCAGAAGAAAAAGCTATATTGTTGGCTTTGAAAGGTATTGGGTCCACTAAAAGCAAAAAATATGTCATATTCTCGGATTCACTGTCATGCCTACAACCGATTAAAAGTGGAACATCGACCCATCCCACTATCTTGAATATTCTACAATTACCTGACTGTAGATTTGATCAACAGATTGATATTGTGTTTTGTTGGTTGCTTAGTCACGTTGGCATCAAATGTAATACTGAGGCTGATAGAATGGCTAAGGCAGCCCTAGATGATGAGGTTGATCCTGTTGGAATCCCATATAGCGATTTCCGACCCGCTATCTGTACTTATGTGAGACGGCTGTTTCAATCTTTATGGGATGCTGTGAATAATAA
>JAVTVY010050006.1:0-23190 GCA_036873755.1 Hanleya hanleyi | reverse complement strand
GCAAATTTACTCACGTATGTAGCTGCGTTCACATGCTGAGTTATTTTGCAATGTGTGAATTTACACCGGTGTGTATACATGTGCATGTATTCGAGGCTTAGGTGGAGCTGAAATCCCGCAACCTCAGAAGACAAATGTTCCGTGATTTGGTCTATTAGTGAATCGAGACCAAATCTTTCCTGCCAGGGTTGAACTGTTCAATACGACCGATGGGTAAAGACAAGTCTTCTAGCACATAGTGGCATGTAATAAAGTTATCTAAATAATCGAGATAGGGTCGTGAGTTCGAATCCCGCTGACGGCCAATTTATTCCTTCTCTCTCAAAAATCATTTCACATATATATATATGCTCAGTGACGGGTTATACGTCATACCAAATATCATTTCTTCATTACAAAGTCAGTTCTACACCGAGGGAGGAGGTTGCCAGGGACAATCCACGGGTGTAATACCCATGGGCAGTCATAGCTCAGTCGGTAGAGCATCGGCGCGATAAGCCGGGGTCGTGGATTCGAATCCCGATGACGACCAATTTATTCTTTCTCTCTCAAAATCATTTGAATAGTCCAGATTAGTAGCTCAACATATACAGGATATTATGCCTAACATGACTCTGTCCACTGTGAACGTTTCTTGGTTTACCGAAATGACTTTTGCCAAAATATTCAGGGAAAGGAATCCATCACTCCTCCCGTTCCTGTCTGTGTCACACCTCATTGTCCAGGCCGGACAGGGTCAATGACCTGAAATTTACCTTGCTTTATATAATATTCAATTTTAATGAATATCTCTGCATTAATATATGGCATTGTGGTTAGCTTTTATTTTCACTGTCATGATGTTCTCTCTGTCATATATAATGGTGATCACTGACAAGGTGACCTTAAATGATCTCAAAATCACCTTGGTTGATACAGTATTCAATTTTAACTTATCATATATTCGCATTTTGTGTACATTTATGAGTAAAAATACAAGAATGTTTTGTCACACTCTCATGGCCCCCATGTTGAAGTTAGCCATGATCCTCTGCTCGGCGGGTTCAGCAAATTGGTTTAAAATGGTCCTAATAAGATTTGAGATAAAATCTCGATGTGCTAGGTTTTTAGCCTGGTACACACGGCCAAGCTTTCCTTGACAAGTGAACACAAAATTTGTGGAAGACTGTTACGGCCATTCGCTATATCCTGCTCTGGGTCATCGTTTGTAATACAAGCATGTAAGAAAGTTAATGGTCAGTACAGACTTCCGTGAATTTAGTCAGCTTGTCAAGGAAAACTTGGTCGGGTGTACCAGGCCTTAATTGTTTACAATGTTTAGTAGGAAATAATGCCCCAGGCCTTATAGCGTTAGTGAGACTACTTGACTCAAAGTGACTTTAAATGACCCCAACATGACCTCCAATGATACAATATTCAATTGTAAGATACATTTTAGCTTTGTGTATGTCATTAGCTTCAATTTGATACTCAACTTGACAGGTTTTGTATTGTGTTCGAATTTTCTGTCTATTTATGAGATATTAGGTTAAAAGGGGCGTCACATTTCTTCAAAATTTCTGCTTTTCGGCGATGAAAGGTGGACAAAAACTATTTTATTTCGCATCACATTAATATTTACTAATTTCTCATGCAGTTTTGGCGGATAAATTGCATAAATAAACGAGAGATCCTGAAGGATCTTGGCGCCCACCATTGTCCGATAATTGTAAGCTAATGACAAGAGGATCTTTTTGTCCATTGTTACTAAGAACAAACGAACGATTTGTAATTTTGTTTGCATAATTTCGAATTTGAGCGAAAAAGATCGAGAAAGGGACACTGGAAAACACCAAGCTATTTTCTTTCTAAGTTTCAGGAGTTTCAAGATTTCTAGAAACTGTACTTGATGTCGGTTGTTATAGTACAAGTGAAATGAGCAAAGTTAGTCTGAAAGTGAATGTCCAGAGGATCCTTCAACTTTTTTTTTTTGCACGTGTCATCATGTGGTACTGGAAGCGAAGACAAATCTCTTTGACGCTTTCGCATGAGCTATGAAACATACTTAAGATTTTATAATGAGGAACGAATGCTATTTCTGTTCTGTTTAATGGGCTAGTTTGAGTTATCTCTCTTAAGATACCATGCTCGAAAATAGTAAGATGGTACAAAACTTAATACTCAAGGGATCCGGTCTGTGCAGTAATGTTGAAACTTTGAAAGTGTTTGAATCCTGATTATCTCTCTTGGATCGAAACACGCAGTAGTCTACAGTTGTCGAGTTGTGACGTTGTGTCACAAGAGTTACATCCCTTAGTGTAGCCGATCCGTCGGCAGACGAAACAATGGGGCAGTTCACTTGCAATGGCATGGACTAAAGTAAACTGATTTAAAATTTGAAGAAATACATCTTAATTCGGAATCATTTGAACTCCTTGATATAGAAGGTGAAGGTATGGATAATTTCTATAGTCAATATATAGAATATGCCCCACCGTTTGATCCGCCTACTCTTGTGATGTAACGTCACAACTCTGAAATACCGTATTAATTTGTAGCATAACCAAAAAAGTTGTCTTGTACAACTAGGCCCCATGTGGGACATGGGTACCAAATTTCAGAAAGATCCATGAAGTATTTCCTGAGAATTCACGATAGAAAAATTTCATGGGGAAATCCATAATGGCCACCTGGTGGGCATATTACATTTTCGAAAATGGTATCTTGCACAACTAGACCCCAAGGGGAACCTGTGTACCAAATTTGAGAAAGATCCACGCAGTACTTCTGGAGAAATCACGATAAAGTCCCATGGGGAAATCCAAGATGGCCGCCTGGTGGCCATACTGCATTTTCGAATCGGACCAGAAAAGGTATCTGGCACAACTAGACACCAAGGCAAACCAGTGTACCAAATTTGAGAAAGATCCATTTGGTAGTTCCTGAGAAATCGCAATAACAAAGTTTTATGGGGAAATCCAAGATGGCCCCTGGTGGCCATATTGGATTTTGGAATCGGATCAGAAAAGGTATCTTGAACAACTAGACCCCAAGGGAAATCTGTGTACCAAATTTGAGAAAGATCCATGCAGTAGTTCCTGAGAAATCTCGATAACAAGAAATTGTTTACGGACCGACGACGGACGACGGACGGACGGACCACGGACAAAAAGCGATTTGAAAAACCCACCATCTGGTGATGGTGGGCTAAAAATTCGGAAAATCTGACCGAAAAATCGACAAAAAATGACGTCACTGTGACATCATCAAAACGGCCATCTTGGATTTTTTTTACACTTTCTTGTAGAGCTTGACCCAAGGGTATGGTGTGGTAAGTTTCAGCCCCCTAGCTCAAGGCGTAAGAAAAATAATTAGGGGGGGGGGAGAGAAGCATTTCGGCTCCCAGGCCAGGACAGGTCCCAAAAACCCAGGCCAGATAGGGCTAATTGTATGTTGTTATCCAGACCGTATCGCCCATGATAATTACCGAAGAAGTTTGAAAATTTCGAGTTATCTGTTTCGATGATTTCTCCCTTCAACATCAATATCAATATATGTTATATAGGACATGATAACTATATCATGTAGATTTGATCTATCATGTTTTTACCCCACAGCCTGGAGGTTGGGGCGGGTGTCAAACATCCATACAATCTCTGATTGGTTCTGTGTTACGTTTTCCTTGTTCTGTTTCTCTATACTCTGTATCGTGAGTTCAGAGGATAAAATTCATCCATTCATTCATTATACGGCTGCAGAAGTGAATATTATTTAGACATTAACTCAAATAAATTTGGCATCTTCTGAAACAAGGAAAACGTTGCTTTTCCAAATTATGCGACAAACAAACCGAGGTTCAACAGTCGATCTTGCACACGGTGATTCGAAATGAACAAGAGTGGCGCAGTGTTGAATACGAAATGCTTATTTTCCCGTGCCATCCCCATTCAAATCATTCTGAACTCTCCAATTGTTTTCAAGTATGACATTCGGAATAACAAAACAAACATTGCAGACATATATTGTAGCGTGGGACATATCGATTTGTCAGCTCTCCAAATGTGATGTACATCTAGCGCGCACTTTTACTCGAGCTGACAAATCAAGAGGTCTCACGTTACAACAGTCACTATTTGTATATTATTTTCACTTCCTATTGTCATTTAATGAATACTAATTGTTTGATGTCTTACCTACAAATGTAACACTAACTGTATTTCTCTGTCCTGTTGTAGGCTTGGCTAAGAAGTCTCCTCTATCTCTGGCTTTCCTCAAATGGCTGATCCTGAGATCACAGCTGTCAGTCACAAAACTCACGTCATCAGTCCAAGGAGCATAAGGACCCACAACACCAGTTGGAGTTATTCCTATCACTATGGGAGATGATTCTGTACCATCAGGTTTATACCATCCAAAATCTTCGGGGTTGGAGAATCCACATGGTAGAGTGACCTGACCACCCTCAAATCCTTCAATTGTGACCTCATAGGACACTGTGACAAGACTGGAGAGCAGACCTAATGACAAAATATTAAATCATATTAATATCCTGAGATCACAGCTTTTGCCCACAAAATTCACGTTAACATTCCATCGAGATCAGGAAATACACCATTTACATCTCTTCCTATTATTACTGTGGGAGGTGTCTCTGAATCATCAGTTTTTCTCGAGGTCAAACCTGCAGGGTAAATTCACATGGTATAGTCACTTGGTCACCCTCTAATACTTCAATTGATGTTTCACGAGATACCTGAAAAAGACTGCGTAGCAGGCCTGGAAATTGGCATATTTCACAAATATACCATGTTCATATATACACAACACGGGAAGAAATTAAAGTAAATACAGGAACGGCGGAAGCATTTTCCGATTGGGCGGAGCACTAATATCCCAGCACAGGTGAGGGCTCAGGGGCCGCCTGTGCCTCGGGAGGTCTCGGGTTCTAGACGGTTGGCGTCACGATCTGGTCAATTTTCGATGATAAATATATCACAAATCACAAATGTAGGCGTGAATGTTGAAAATTGCATACAAGTAGAAAGGTCTATGAAGTGAAGTTCCCTGCTTGTATTTGATATATCTAAATTTAGTAAAATGGTGTGTTCGAAGTTACTTTGTGATAGCGGAGCTTTCTTCCCCCTATTGGTTTTGGGGGCTTCTGTCCCTGAACATTGTTTTGAATCTAGATGTAGAATGGTGCTTTCTGGTGCATTTTGGCAGCTTTTCTATTTGTACGAAGTTGTAGACTTGTTCATTCAGGTAAATGTTGTTTGGTCCGGAACCCGATTCTCATGTTTTGGACTGCATGGGCCTGCCCATTTTTTAAAACTGGATGCAAAACGGTGCCGTTTAATCAGCATCCTAGAAAAAGTTTGAACAATCAAAAGTATATACTACCGGTACTATAGTATATAATTTTAGTTTTGTTCTTCTCAAATTATTGCCCATCCCCTGTCCCGCCGTCCCTGAAATCAACAGAACCATGTGATAGTCAGAAATTCAGAGGAATGACAAAATGATACATTTCTGCAGAATGTTCTCATAAACAATAGCTGAGACTAATATTCGTCATTTTGGCACCGATAATCACATTCCTGTAACGTCATTTTAAGGGGCATGGCCAGAAACATGTTGTTGTTGTTGCTACCGGCTTGGTGAGAATAGTTTGAATATCTAAAAATTAACTGATCCTAGCAAGCTGAGTGTTCACATATATATATAATACTGGCTTTTTGAAGCAATTGTATGCAACATTATTTGATATTTTAATAATAACAACACATTTGTGAACGTCGTAAATTCACGTTTATCAGAAAATTTCCTCAAATTTAAAAAGACAAATTTTAGTACAACTAAGGATGCCGTTTTTGTCATTATTTTCACAATATCTATAGTTTTGACATAAGGTTTTAACTACGAGTACTTGGGATATGACACAATTTTTGCATAACTTGATCATCTGGATACCATGAAAATTATTTCAAACTGGTGACTATAAGAGCTCATTCTATCTCAGCACAAACCTCATTTGAAGATTTCTTTTGACCAAAGGTGAGATCTTGTGTGCCGGTGTGTATGCTAAGAATATCCCGTAGATAAAAGTGTCCGGTTTCTATTTCTAACCCAGCTAGGACATTTTTATCCACATTAGGGGTAAACTGAATGTTCGTCATTAAAATAGAAAATGATATGAGAAGGGACATTTATCCCCAAAACATTCTTAGTCATCACACGTGGACCAAAAATGGACACCGTTTTTAACCATGTTGATTCAAATATTCGTGAGTTTCGCATAAATATAATGAGAAAAGATTGAATAACAGATGTTTGAAGTTTCAAATTGTTATCATTTGGTTATTTCGAGATATTCAAAATTTTGCAAGGTGACACCAAAGATAAAAACAAAAAACAAAAACAGAAAAAACAACAACAACAACATGTTACTGATCTAGCCTCTTGATGCATCTTCGTTCGCTTGTTGAGGATTTCCAATGCCCTATACTATTAGCTCTAATGTACAGTATTCGCCAAAATGGTTGGTGCCTCGGGAAAAGTTTCATTCTTTGACAGACAAAAGCGTTTCTGGTGAATTAGATTGATTCTATGAACATTTTACGTAATTTTCCGAAGGATTACTTATTTTGCTGAGATTTCATGCGATATAAATACATCGGAACTCCACAGTTTCCCTTTTATTAATCGAGCGCACATTTATCTTCATAGAGTGACATTTTGGTCATCGGTCGCTCATTTCCATGTTATGTGTCTGCATCAAATGTCACCATTTCGCGTTAAAGAATTCCAATGCAGAGTTTTGATGCAGAGAGACAAAGCTCAACAAAATAATAATTCCCTTGTGGATCCATGCATTGTACGAATTAATATTCACAATTTAATTCGCCAGACTTGCGTTGTGTCCAATTTTTTTCCGAAAGCACCAACCATTTTAGCGAAGAATAAATTTGGCCTATAAGAGCTCAAATATTCAGGTACAATTGAACCATAGCTTTTGAACAGATAATGGCATCTTTCAATATATTTCGTATGTATTTTGCAGTATATTTCATCGGAAATCTGCTTCGTGTTTTATTTTGTCGTGGGGAATGTAACTATCACTTCGAAGCTGATTGACTGAGAAAAACTTCGATGGTGATATTTTTATGCTTCAAACTATAAGCCAAATTTATTGTGTTTATTGGTGTTTTAAATCCTTAGGTGTTTTACTTGATTCTCGTGAGAAGCTTGGCACTTCGGGAAACTGGACTTAGGCTTATTGTCACAACAGTTTAGTTGAGAACACAGACTGTAGGACTGCCTGACAACTCAATTAACGTATTGACATACAGTGGCTGTGAGCCGTCTCCCCTCCAGTGATTGGTCTTTCGACTAGCGCCATTTTGAATTAAACACGATCTTTCTCATTGGCTAGCTATTAATAGGCCGAAAGGACTTCTCTCAACAACAAACAGGACAATCTGTTCCTCGCTTTTACGAAGCTCGTCGTTCTTCTTCTTCCCAGTCTGTAAATTTTTAGAAAACCAACCCTGATATTGATACTTCCACACGAAATAATACACATTAATTCTTATTGCGAACTTTCAGTGGAATTTCCATCTCAACATCGCCGTGCTGCATGGTAGTTCTTATTGCCCAAAGTTTAAATAATCTTTACCCAACATGAGTATTCATATGAATCGGAATATCCTCATGGATATTCATTTCAACTTCTCAATTACTGGACATTTATAAGTCCAAAGTATAAAATCAAATGAAGAAACAACTAATCCCGTTATCAGTATTCCTAAGCAGTAATCGAATGGCGTGATTTTTGGGCCATGCGAAGTACCTGAACCATGTTTTTGACCTGTCAAAAATTCCCTCAACCACTTGTCTCAATTGACTAGAGACCTAAATGGTCTCGTTCTCGTTCTGAAAGTCTGCCGTCAAAGGTGCCAAGTGGATCACATCACGAACCACCATTGGTATTTTTGGGTCGAAGATTATAATCAGGACTACCGGTGATATTGCGATATATTATAAAATATTTATATAATATTCAACACCAAACAATCTCCAAACAAACGCAGCCGATTTACTACATATTATGTAAGGCTGCTTTGCTTTTTAGTGGTTTGTGACCTGAACCAAAAATCCGAAAATCGGACTTTTTTTCCACATATGTAAATGCTTCTATCCCTTGGAGAGTGTCGCAATCATAAGCATTAGTGAGTCAGTAGTTAGGCCTACTGTTAAACCGTCTGCAGAAAATCGCCGTGACATGGAAACATTTATTCGGGCATACCGTTTGATGACGACGCCACACTCAGTGAAGGTCTTATCCACAATGAGGCACACACAATAAATGTAATCATTACAACATAAGAATGGATTGTGTTGTGAAATATTTCCCTGCAATGGCATTTATCAGTTACTGACTGGAAATCTGATACAACTTAACGGTGAATTATGACTTATTTACCCTGCGGACTGCTTTGGAGTTGAAAACAATCACCTCGTGTGTCTGCAGGTATAATTCTGTGCATCATGGCAAACGTCGGTAAGTGTACAAATTAAAAAACCAGAACAAGAGTTAGTAAATTATCTTTTGGCTGGAAATATTATAGTAAGTTGCTTACTGACCAAGGGCCGAAGTATTAGGGAAAACTTCACCCTTATCAGAATGTCCGTAACTTTAGAACTTGCTGAGGTATGGCTTTTATATTTGCACCTGTATATATGCTTATTTATTTCTGGTTTGATCACTGCAATATTACTGGAATCTGACTTTTTGTAGGTAACAAACCACCATTGATATTTTTGGATTATTATTTTTTATAATCAGACCGTTAGCTCCCGATGAAATTTGATTGGTCACTATACCTCACTGGACTAGAAAGGGGTTGTGATATATTTTAACCCTACCTGGCTTGGAAGGGGGGGCATTATGCCTTCCCCCTACCAAACTTTTTGCCCTATCTTCAAAACGACAAAAAATGGAGAGCTGAAACTCGTTGACTTTATAGTTTATCATATTGGGGTCATGTTGAGCCTATTTGCATAACTCCCAGAGCAGAGGATCATGGAAAAATTCAAGATGGCGGCCACGTGAGGTACTAGACAAGTGATGTTTTTGTCATATTTCTTCCAAATTTCTGCTTTTTCGCGATGAAAAGTGGACAAAAACTATTTTATTTCACATCACATTAATATTTACTAATATGTCATACAGTTTTTGCGGAGAAATTGCATAAATAAATGAAAGCATCCAAGGCTGCTAAAAAACAGGGAAGGAATTGGTCCTGTTCAATATATTTCTGACGTGTCTCTCGTTGCATACGTGCAAATTTGTGAAGCGTAGCTCTAATTATTGAAGAGACTTCATCAATACTGTAAAGAAAATCTAGGCAAATGAGAGTTGCATATGTGGTACCAGTGGACGATGGAAACAATTTTGTCGAGGCGTTCAACTGCTATCACAATTGTTTGACGACCCAATGGAATTACCTTTCCCCGATAAAGAACACAACACCGAAGATTAAAAATTGTATATTATCTGAACTAGACAAGATAACATTTTGATAGTAACACTACAATATTGCAGAGGTCGGTGTCCGATTCGTAGTGAACATTGTGGCCCATGAAGCATAGCGGCATTCATTCATGGTTTATGTATTCATGCACACTGCAACCTGCAGTCAAAGCTCAATGACATTGTTATTGTAGACATGTACAAGAATAAAGTTCCTGAATCTGATTCATATTCATAATTTATTTGTGTGGCAATTGACAACCAGAAAATACTATAAGTGGCCTATAAGTCTTCTTCAGGATTACACGTATGCCTACCGGTACAGCGAATAATTATTTTAAAATCACATTCAGCAATTGCACACAGCAAAAATACGCTTACGTTACTAAACAATTCAAACAAATTCAACACAGACACAGAAAACCATTATTAACATCAACAATTAAATTTGCCTCCACTGCCTGGCCCAAACGGAAAATTATTTTGTCAACTTCAACAGGTCAGAGCAAAGCACTAAGTGGGGTATATATCCCATTAAATCAAAGTTTGGATATTGAAATATATCCTAATTGGGATATTTTCACCGATTTTCATACTAAACGGAAATTTCGGCATCAAAACTACCAAAAACAAGATAGCATCTACTTCACAAAACTGCCAATACGATTGTATAATTTTGCTGACCTTTTCTCGCCGACATTATTCTCTGTAGTATACTTCCCATCACTAACCACTGGTGTATGTCTTTATACGAACAGCAGAACTAGCAAAATATGCCAGCTTGAAAATATGGAATTATGAAAAAAATATCCAAATTGCAATATTTTATCCCAATTGGGATATATATCCCAGTTAGTCCTTTTCCCTGACCTGTTCAATGAGCTGTCATTTTAATACAGATATGGTAAGAATCAAGAACATTACTTTTGCTGGATGACAAATGATGCTGGACGATAAGATCAGTCAATTTGAAAATTGCAGTAAAAAGGATGCTTTCGCTTTGATGAAATAAATCAAGTATTCCTTGCAAGAAATGTTTTCAAACTTAGCACACAAAACGGCGGCTTTCAGTCATGCCATGTGCTCCAATCATGCAGTAGCGCGGAAACTTGCAACATTCATTTATTTGACAATATTAACAAGTGTGCTACGGGAAACAAGTAATCAATTCAGTGACGGGTATAAAACGTTTTACACACCTCGATCTGTCAGAATGCCACACTCCCACAGTGTCAAAACTCTCCAGTCGACTGATGAACGAAAACGAAACTGCCTCCTCGTCTCTCTTTTTCAAACTCTCTCACCGGGACTGCACTATAATTTTGGCAGTGCGGTTCAGCCGATCTTAAAACATGACGTCATTTCTTCAATTCGATGTATTTCATTGGCTATCAGAGCCGAAGATGAAGTCGGCATATTCCGTGACTACGACTTGTGCCATATTGACCAGTTTACAGACAAAACACAATCTTTCGAAGAAAATCTCTCAAGATATCAGCAGAGGTGTTGTCCAGGAAACCAAACCGACATATTCTTCAATATCTGCACCTAGAAACGACTCGTCGTGAGATTAATTCAGAGAAATTATTCCAAACTAGGTCGAACTACTTCATATCGCGTTCAATAAACGGAGTGACGCGGAAGTTTCAGTCATTCTCTCATTTTGCGCAGGGGTGTTGTAATGAAAACCATACCGCTTGGATAGATGGCACCTCTGAAATTACCCATAAGCCAGTTCACCTAGCATCGCAAGAAACAGGGAAACTTCCCTGTTTAAAAAATCGGAAATTCCAACCGAAAAATCGACAAAAATGCCGTTTTTGAAAATGGCGTCATTGTGACGTCATCAAAGCAGCCATCTTGGATTTTTTGACATTTTCTGATAGAGCTTGACCCAAGGGTATAGCTGTGCTAAGTTTCAGTCCCCCTAGCTCAAGGGATAAGATAAATAATAAGGGGGGGGGGGGGGAATTTCGGTCCCCTGCCAGGCCAAGAGAGGTCTCAAAAAGCCCAGGCCAGATAGGGTTAAAATGTTTATAATATACAACACTAAAAAACTATACACCAGCTTGATTGCCATTCTCCCATATTCGCTATGATTGTGTCGGGCGGAATGACCAAATTTCCGCCAGCCATATCTCGAAAAAGTGGTGGCGAATGTATTTTTATTTTTTATTTTTTTTGTGTGTGAAAAACAAAACAAAAACAAAAACAACCTGACCTGGTGGGTCATATGTGGCGGCGAATATTAGGGGTTTACGACATATTAGGGCGGTGTTTTAGCGGTTTGTGATCAGACATTGGCCCAACGCCAGGCGGGTCCAACACTGTAGACGAGTTCAGAACATGGATCTCAACTTCTCAGCATGAAAGTCACAACAAACGCTTTTCTGTCGTGATTTCCTACGTGAAATATAAATCGTGTAGTACATGTAGTTTAGTAATATACTGCATTGAATATCACATTCTGACCTACAAAAATGTTCGTTGTACCGTATCGACTATTGTAAAGCATTATTAGACGTTATAACGTGTAAACAAAGACGTGAATACTACTCTGTGGTGGATCTACCGGGTCTTGTCAATACATGTAGATAGATACATGTATGCTGTTTTCCTAATATTCCGAGAAACAAAAACTGAGTGCAAGCTCAACGTGAAGAGATGTATCATTTGATAAATACATAAACTTACCAAAAGAAAATATCGACTTAAACCTCATCATGAATTTCCCTCGTTCGGCTGGTGAGTCGACACGCAGACACGGGCGGGTGAGATTTACTTCCTTGTTACTGAATCCGCTCTGATATCAATTATCCATTTGAGCAAGGTCAAAATGGCATAATAAATATCGCGTATAAGAAATATACAAAGGACATTCATGGTTAACGATTTACTTGTCGTAAGTGAAAACTGGGTGGGGCAAGTGTACTGTTATTCTGCATATACAGAAAAACAAATGGCGTGAACAATATCATATATATAGTTAATACCAATACGTGTGTGTGTGATATACTCCCTAAACCCATTAGATTGAAATTAATGACCAATATATTCGATTGAAAATTCCATCCATTAGATTGAAAATTTCAATCTATTATATTGAATTTCCTGTCCACAACAGACTCATTCTATAGTTTTCAATCTTTATGACTGAGGGCTTCGTCCTAATATACAAAACGATATGTAACTGAGCATACAGGTGGAGTACACTCCAACAATCAATATCACGGACAAAAGAGAAAGTGAAATAAAATACCAAGAAACACAGAAAACAATATCAAGCGGGACAGGTCTAGGTAAAGATATATAATAACATCGAAGTAGCACAATTATACTTGGATCAGACACGAGTATATACCTGTAGTGTTGTGTGAAGTATTGAGGAAGGAAAACAACAAGTGACCAGACTAATTTAGAAATAGGTCAGTAAACGGGTGTCAAATGGGAACTAAATGACGTAGAAGGTATGGATAACAAGAACAAAGAACAATGAGAGACTGGGGCATAGTACATAAGAGATATGGTCAAGAAATAATAGATAGATAGATAGATAATCTTTATTTAAATCCTCGATAACTTCATAGGCATATAAAACCTCTTTTCATGAAGGTCGAGGGCGAAAACAATAAGATATAACAATGGAACAGACGTGTTAAAAGTGAAAAGTAAACATATACATAAAATATCATAGAGTTATATCAACCGAATAAGACAGAAAGTTATAGTTAAACCAGTCGAATAAGAACATTCTAAAAAATTAAATCGCTATATGCAGACTAACATGAAAAAATAAATAAATAAAGAAAAAAAAAAGAAAAAAAGATTTAAAAAATAAATAAAATAAAATAAAATAAAAATACAGTGTAACATAAAAAAAAAAATTAAATTAATTAATAAAATAATAAAAATGACAACAAATGACTATAATTGTGTCGTGTGTATAAATTCAGATAAATATATAAAACAAAACAGGCACTGTCGTAGATTAGAAAAATACATGTACTATATTAAAATAATCAATAAGAACTATCGGCTAGAAATTGAGAAAATAAATGACGTTTACATGCAGTTTTAAAAGCGCCAATGGTATCAATTTCCTTAATATGAGCTGGCAAATCGTTAAAATCAGACGAAGCAGTAATTTGGATAGAGCGATTAAAAAATTCAGTCCGAGCCCTTGAAACACGCAATAAATTCTGAGTAGATCTTAAGGATCTAGTTGGCTCATATTTCTCAAACATATCAGATACATAGTTCGGGGCTAAATTATGAATATCTTTAAAAACAAAGGTAAGTCTAATCAGTTTCAACTTATAAGATAGAGGTAACCATTTAAGCTTAATGTAAAGCTCTTTTATGTGCCCAGAGGGATCAGAATCTAGTATCAGTTTCATTGCACGCCTTTGAATGCACTCCAAGATATACAAGTTGGAAGAAGATGTATACCCCAAACATTAGAACAGTAAGACAAATGAGGCAATGTAAAACAGGAGTAAAATAATTTCTAGCATGTAAGGGTAAAAACTTTCTAATCCTAGCGAAAAGGTATAGCTTTGGATTAGTCTTACTCTCTATTAATTTGACATGTTCTGACCAGTCCAAATTATTGTTTATGACAACACCAAGTAGTTTTTCAGACTGAACTGTTACTAAGTTTGTGTTGCCAAGCGTTATATTTAAATCAGATCTGTCCAAATGACATCGCTTCTGGCTGGTAGCAACAATCATAGCGTTTGTTTTGGTACAATTAGGGTATAATTTGTTATCAGAGCACCATTGACTAGTAGAGAGCATATCGTCATTTAGGCATTTACTTATCACCTCAAGCGATTTGCTGGAAACAGATAAAACAGATATGTGATAAATATATAATTGTGTATAAATATAGAAATAGGTCAGTAAACTATTCTATGTTTATGAATACTATAATTTTTTTTAATTTGGTGCTAATGATGTTATAAGAATTAGGTCTCTGTGTTATGTACGTGGAAATTCTTTAATCCTACCAGGACTTGATGGGCATTACGGCTCCAGTACCAAACTTTCCACCCTATCTTCAGAACGACAGCAAATTGAGGGCTGATACTCCGCGACTTTTTAGTTTATCATATAGTGTTCATTTGGAGCCTAATCACATAACCCGCCGGGCAGAGGATCATGGGTAAATTAAAAATGGTATCCATGGGGGGTACCAGAAAGGTGATTTCTCGTCAATATTACTGCTTTTCTTCGAGCAAAATTGGGCAAAAACTATTTCATTTCACATGAGATTATTATTTATTAATTTATCATACAGTTTTTGTAGAAAAAAAAGTACAGAAATAAAAAGTTCCAGGCCTAGACAGGTCCCCCAAAGCCTTGACCAGGTAGGGTTACTGCACAAGGCAGAATATTGAATATTGTCCAATGGGAACAAGTATAAGGTATTGATGAGAAGTACAAAGACCAATGGAGGACCGGGTCAAGGTACATAAGAGAGATTATCAAGAAATGCACAGGAGAGAGGTACGACTAAACCAAATAAAAGGTACATTCCAACATACACGAGCTAAGGAAGCTGATAAGCAAGTGAAATCAGACCTGTAGATAGTTTCTCTATTTGATAAAGATGATTATATATAGAATAGAATTGATTGCTCAGTTGTGTCCAGATTTAGGATAAAAAACGCATGGATAAATACATATAAACAGATATACCAAAACATTCGTTAAAAGACAAGTACATATAGTGACACATGCACATGTATCCACACATATTAAAACACGATAGAACTACCAGACCTACATAATGTACATACAAATATAAATACAATAAATAAACTTAAATGGAAATGGAAAGAGAACAATTGTAGATGAGAGGGGCATAGCAAACAAACCCAGCGGACAATATTTACACGTTTATTTATTAAATTTCTCATTATTTTTTTTTTCATACACATTCGGAATTGGTGCTGTCATACGAATGCGTCTTTCGTTTATCGACGCAGAAAATATTTCATGGACGACGGCTGAATATTGAATGTCGGATCTGACGCTAGCTATCAAGGTATACTGACTGGACAAGGTACTGGCCGGCTCATGCATAACGAGGATTAAAGGATATTTCACCGAACCAAATCAATGGACAATTGGATGTGATCGTCACCGATTTCCTTGGAAGTTAGCATGGTAATCAGGAGATCTATAAAACCTTTGCATCACAAATTGAACATTATGTCGATCACCTGCCATGTTCAACCAGTCATTATCTATGACCCAAAAATTGTGATTTTTGCATCGTCTCAAAGCTGTTAACTACCACCAAAGGAGGTGTTCGGTTTGACCGTATTTTTTTCCTTAGTGTGTTGCGTTTATAAACCGAAAATATAATTTCCTCTCGTTTACTTTAAAAGTTATTAGTTTGAGAGAGAAAATACTGAATTTTCATATTCTCAATTTTCACCGAGAACAGATTTGTCAAAAAAATATTACGAGTATTAGAAAATAAGCATTTGTTTGTTTTTGCAATTTTTGGCGATATTCTTGAAGGGAATTCCATTCATATATAAAATATGACACCTTTAACCAAAACGAATCTTACATTTCGAAATGCGGTGGATTTGATCCAAAATGATACTGAAGAATCGTTCTGGTTAAAGGTGTCATATTTTCATGATATTGAAATATGCCAAAACGCTTGTAATGTTCTGAAAGGGTGTAGTTCACCTCCATTCGGCACATGATTCCTCATTTTGATAATTGTAACAGCTGCTTGGCCGAATGGTTACAGTGTCAGACTACAGATTAAAAGTAAACCAACATTTTGGTTCGAATCCCCAAATACCCGAAAAAATTTTTTTCCATTTTTTTCTTTTTCTCTCATCTTCATCATTTTGGACTTTAAAGTGAAATAAAGACAGCGAACCCTTAACGCAAATAATCCCTTATTTTACTCTAATTCGTCAATAGAATTGCACACTAGCAACACCAAACACAGTCAGTATTTGAATATTCTGACGATCCAGCAGAGCAAAAAATTAATTGTTAAACATATATAATTTCGTCTTAGGGCAGCGGAAAGTTGTAACTATGAATTGAAAAGTTATAAGGTTAACCTTGTCTTATATCAAGGCCTTTATTAAGGAAATGACCCTCAACAAGTGGTGACGCTTGCTTTCCCAATTAATTATGCATGTGCCAATATGTGCCAATGGTAACCGTATGAGAATATCAACCAGAATTTCCCATTTGACTGGCCTCGCCTGTCTGACAAAGAGTTGGGGAATACCTGAGCGTTACGTCACAATTTACCGGCCGGCTCGAAGCGAGACAATAGAGCAGCAGAGAGCGACTCTGAAGGGAAAAATATCCATCTGAAGCGAACACCTCCTTTTTGCCCAAGAAAGTTTGGGCGCGGAAGAGTTTCCGATATGTTTTGACCTGGACATATGAAAATATGCAGTTATCAAAAGTCACAAAGTTCGGGTCACAAGTAGCATAATATGTGAACAAAAATTTAGGAAAAAATTGATATTGGCTCTCGACGGGTTATAACATGTGAGCACAATAAAGTTTGAAGTTCCTAAATATGATAGTCGGGATGACAGACTGGGCAGATATTAGGAGTGCAGACAGGGTATACTTCTCACATGTCTGGCTCAATCCCACCAGAGTAATCAAATTTCAACTTCATTGGACACACATTGTGGACCCTTACTCGAGAACCCATATAGGGCGCCCATCCCAAAATTTTCAGATATTGTTGCTTGCATAGCAGGCTATACATGTGACCTAAATTTCATGATTATGGCAACTCAATATATATACTTTAAGAGATAAAGGTCAAAAGTAAAAAAAAATGTCGACAAAGATATGATGCAAGAATCACCTTTCTATATGCCATAGTTGTGGACCGTTTGAAAATCGCAGATAATGGACATTAGGTGAAATTTCAATGACCTAAATTTCAGTAAGTTTGTACAATTTTAGGAACCCATCAGTTTCGTGAAACTTATATAATGACGAGAATGACATGAATAATTATAGGTGGAAATACTGATTTACAGAATGCTTCTCGCTGATATCGTTATCGAGGTCACTCTCCTGTATATTTGTACTCTAAATCCACAACAAGAAGGTCGTCTACATAGCGTTAGGTGATTGAGAAGGAACGGGCTTTGAAGTTGTCTTTTTTCTAAGTGTCTGCATATATCCATAAGAGAACAGATATAGGTACCTATATGATGTTGATATATTGTATTGCCAAATTTCACATAGATATTATTAATCAGGAATTCAAGCACTACAATCATCCCACGAATGCTATCCCTTGTATGTTGTAGAGCTAAAGAATGCTTTATGGCTGCTGATATTAATATATCGCCGATCAGTTTTCTTGAAAACCAATATTATTTATGAACCAAGACGGTCAATAAGGTGCTGATGAGGGATTGTAGTATAGAGAGGCGAGAAGTCCCATTTGGGTACATATCTGTAAGGTAGTTGTCCTTTCGAAATACCACCAATACCTCTTTGCTCGAGAGACGTTTTTCAGCTGTTAAATAAAACTTCCAGAGTATACGCTGTTTGAGAGTAAGCAGGCATATTCGGCGATGGTGTGTTTAAAGTCAATTCCTTAACGATAGTAATAGTAATATTTGCATATGAATATTCAATTATTTGGAGCTTTGTCTGCTGAGACTATGACGAATTTACTCTGGAGATTTGCTACAACTTCTTGCAAACTGAGGTTTCTCAGTACTTGTTTTGCTTGGCGAAGGGTACAACATTTGCACTGCCAATACGGCGGATTGTTTCAACGACCTTGTTCCTGGTGAGCTCCAGAGAGTCCGCGAGTAGGTTCAACTTTTTCTCGCTTTGACCGCTCAAAAAGATACTCTTACGGTGCAGTCGGCTCTCTATATGTTGGCCCTTCCATCAGGAGTGATTTTAGGTCTTCGTCGCTCACGATATCAAGATTACGTGTCACAACAACCGTGCATAAATAAAGTTCGATGATTTACAATCAAAACTATAGCCTCCACACGTGTAAAGGTTCCAGTCAAACTCCTTGATGGCGTTAGAGTAATTGAATAGTTTGGTGGCTATAGATTTAGTATATTTATATGAAATGCAAGGGGGTTCTGTGATCTTAAAGTAGTTTGGTACAGTGCTGCGTATCTCTGGATCATTTAGGATTCGTGGTAAATTAATAATCCAGTTCTTTATCAAAGTACTTGAGTTTCAATAAAAGCCGGTCTTTGGATGTTTCTGCATCTTGACAAACTGTAGTGATTGTGGGTGGTATAATATTTCGTGGTCGTTGAATTTGTTTGGCTATTAGATTTAAAACGTTCAGAGGTAGCGCATACAGGACTGTAAGTAAGCTATGTATATTGTTGGGTGTGTTAGTTAAACCCAAGTTAAGTAAGTTAAATTGATATGATCGTGAATCAACGAACTATTCAACTTCCTCCAATCATGGCTGCGAAGTAACCGTTGGTGGGGCGTAAGCTGGGTAATATTGGATATATTTGAATGGCGGTTTGTAACATTGCCGGTCACTTTGAAATTATCATTTAAACCATACGAAATACTCTCAAAACCAAAGCAGGAATCCGGTAGATGAACAGACTATGTCTATAATGTGGATATTAAAGTTGTTCCAGCCATGGTCGGGGCCAGCAAAATGTTTACCCATAAGAAATTGCTTTTCCGAAAGGATTTTCTGTGATAGTTCACACTCAGATGGAGTTTTGCCAACATACTGTAGATCAGATTTCTTATAGAAAACTGAATAAATACAGTTTGAGTGGAACAACTGAGATCAACGTAAGAATTAACAGAATTTGATACGCCCCGGTGGCCACACTTATATAGAGAATATGGTGCTAAACAATCATCAAGCGCAATTTTACAAGGTTTAATATCATGTCATTGCTTTGCTGTCAGAAAATTATCTGCCATTTGAATTGAAAAGGGTCTTATAGTGCATTTCGAACTATTAGAGACTAAGATTCCTCGGGTCTGTCGTACCATTATTTTCTTTATTTCACGAGTACACACAGCATTTTTATTAGGGTTACAAGAGACAACATACATCAGTAAAACTTTACATTTTTTCACGTATATACAATACTTCGGCGTCTTTCTAAAATAGACAAGAGGCTGCACCTAAAAGGTGCTTTGACCCCTCAGCACAATATGTCCAGCGAATAACAGGTTGACATAAAAATCTGCTGAATTCTGTCAAATTTATTTACCCACATATGTATTAATGTTGATTCAAGAGAATACTCAACGATTCAAAATGTGTTGGGCAGAAAAGAATTTTCCGTTTCAATGAGATGAACATGATTTGTAGTCTGTAGTTTTGACATAGCTTTGGTGTTTTATGCTTCTGAACTAAAAAAACAAATGATTTTTGTAATGCGCACTTAAACACTTTTCGTGAATGCGGAACCCTTTTTGACAGCGCAAAAAGGAGCGCTGTGTGTGACCGTAAACGGAATAATATAAAAACGCAAACTGAATGATATTTTTGCCAAACAGAGTGCTAAAATAGGGGATATTAAACACCTTTACTAAGGCTGTATCAGTTAAGTAGTAAATAGTAATCCAGGGTCGTAATAAACTGGAATAACACAAAATAAACATAATAGTGCACATCTGTCCATAACTCTGTAAAGAAATGACGTAACACGAAATAAACATGACGGTGCACATCTCTGGGTTACTAGGGATATTCACTGTGAGTATCAGAGCTGTCAGTCAAATTGTAACTGAGATCTAGCCCGGACAAAAGTTAGTGACGGAAAATTTCAAAGGGCCATAACTCTGTACAGAAATGACGTAACACGAAATAAACATGACATTGCACATCTCTGGGATACTAGGGATATTCACTGTGAGTATCAGAGCTGTCAGTCAAATAGTAACTGAGATCTAGCCCGGACAAAAGTTAGTGACGCGAAATTTCAAAGGGCCATAACTCTGTAAAGAAATGACGTAACACGGAATAAACATGACAGTGCACATCTCTGGGATACTAGGGATATTCGCTGTGAGTATCAGAACTGTCAGTCAAATAGTAACTGAGATCTAGCCCGGACAATATCTATTCCAGGGAAGAGTCGAGTGTGTGTGTCTAGTACTCAACATCTCTGGGTTACTAGGGATATTCTCTGGGTTACTAGAGCTGTCAGTCAAATTGTAACTGAGATCTAGCCCGGACAAAAGTTAGTGACGGAAAATTTCAAAGGGCCATAACTCTGTACAGAAATGACGTAACACGAAATAAACATGACAGTGCACATGTCTGGGATACTAGGGATATTCACTGTGAGTATCAGAGCTGTCGGTCAAATAGTAACTGAGATCTAGCCCGGACAAAAGTTAGTGACGCAAAATTTCAAAGGGCCATAACTCTGTAAAGAAATGACGTAACGCGAAATAAACATGACAGTGCACATCTCTGGGATATAGGGATATTCACTGTGAGTATCAGAGCTGTCAGTCAAATAGTAACTGAGATCTAGCCCGGACAAAAGTTAGTGACGCGAAATTTCAAAGGGCCATAACTCTGTAAAGAAATGACGTAACACGGAATAAACAAAACAGTGCACATCTCTGGGATACTAGGGATATTCACTGTGAGTATCAGAACTGTCAGTCAAATAGTAACTGAGATCTAGCCCGGACAAAAAATTGTTGACAGACGGCCGGCCGTCCGGCCGGCCGTCCGTCCGGCCGACCAGACGTACATGCCAACGACAAGACCCTACAGCCCTATGGGCTGAGGGGTAAAAAGCAGGTTTTCGTACTTTACGGACTAGTTATACTAGAAAGTACAATGAACATTGCGTCACTATTTGACATGTGGACATGTGGACATGTGATCACCTAAGAGAACATTTAAAAATGAATATCATATATCTTATATCGTCATAAGCGGGACATTCTATTGATACATGTACCTCGTCCTCAACGGAATTTTGACATATTGTACATATTCTTTGTTCTCTAACTTCTCATATGTACCCGTTTCCAGTGTTATTTGAGCGATCCAAAGTCTAAACTTCTTTGATTATTTGACATAACCTTTGTTGCATAGGGTTCCACCGGTAGGAATGTTGAAAGCGACGTTAAACCCTATTCACTCACTCACTCACTCCACCGGTAGGTGGATTTCAAATTTTTGTATGTTCTGTTGTAGCGATAGCTATACGCTCGGAACTGTTAGTCCCTGGTATGGCGAAATAAACCGTATGTCAGGAAATTGCATCATCCGGGCTAGTTTCCATTAGAACTTCCCCAAACCGTTTAGGCCCGAAGCTAGAACTTCGGAAATCTTCGGTGCATGCGCAGATAAAGAGCAGACGAGCGTGGGTTTTCATTGAGATAAGACGTATAGAATTCAGGTGGTTGGATGAGACAATTTTAACGGAGATATGTTAGCTTTCTATCGCTCTGGGTGTTGCTAGGCGGGGCACACATCTACAACAGTTTCAAGCTTACCAGTATCTGTACTTTTCTTTTCACTCGTCAATAAAAACATACGTTAAATCTGACTCTATTGTTTCCATTATATATCTTTTACTGTACTGTAAACTTAGGTTTCCAAACTGGGAACAACGTATTTCCCTCAGCATTCCAAAATTAAGTTTGTACAGCCGGGTCTCGCTTAATTATGGACCCATTTGAATAATTTCCAATTCATCATTGAATAATTCATACCAGTGCTTCTGATCCGCTGACCCATGACCACTTTCCATCATCATACATACATAGGGTCCCAGCCCATATCCCCGTTCACACCTGTGTTAGGGGTATATCTACATAACCCAAGAAAAAAACGTTCGGTTCGATGTTGAACGACATTTATTTGCAAGTAATCACATGTTTCACATAGGGCTGAACCGTAAGTAATCACGAGCACTACTAAACTATCATGCTATCAACTTAGTAAGATCCGATATTCTAACCCACCAAAACGCTTACACTTTGCTATGGCCAGGACCAGAGCTAGCTGATTGGGCGATACAGGTTGTCATCAAAGTATAATCCAAATGTTCAGTTATTAAAAGACCCAAATACATTATATTTGTCAGCAACTTGTAGTTCTACATCTCCACATTTAAAGACTGCCCCACTTCGGATCGTAGAAGGATTCCTAGAATGCATTACAATGGATTTTGTTAGGGTTCACAGACAAATTGTTCTGATCACACCACAATGACAAATGACGTAACAGGACATTCAGTCCATCACTCGTATCGGAAACCAGTACAATATCATCTCAATTTAAAGAGATGATTACAATTTCGACATGGTAAACTATCCCTTTCTGGACAGTATGTTCCAATGGGACCTGTATATGGCGTATATATATTTCGCTTAGTAGCATTTGCTAGATACTGTGTTACATGGCAGTGTGAAAAACGTCACAGGACCTACGAAGTAGGGTAGGCATTAGGACTCCGACGCGCACTGAACTCTTGGAAATCCCCCCGCCCCAAGTTGAAATCCTGCCTATATTAAGATGGACACAGCCCAAGTCAGAATCACCAGTGATTTTCATCAAAAATCACCAAAAAATTCCATCAAAAGTAGGTTAGCTCAGAACTTGCTGGTAACAGTCCCCTAATGCACCTTCATGCAAAAACTCAAGGTTCTAATGTCAACGGTTCTCCTTATTT
>JAVTVY010050005.1:0-22606 GCA_036873755.1 Hanleya hanleyi | reverse complement strand
ACCACACCAGTTTGAGGCTCTATGTTCATCACCACCATGACCACACCAGTTTGAGGCTCTATGCTCATCACCAACATGACCACACCAGTTTGAGGCTCTATGTTCATCACCAACATGACCACACCAGTTTGAGGCTCTATGTTCATCACCACCACAACCACACCAGTTTGAGGCTCTATGCTCATCACCAACATGACCACACCAGTTTGAGGCTCTATGTTCATCACCAACATGACCACACCAGTTGAGGCTCTATGTTCATCACCACTACAACCACACCAGTTTGAGGCTCTATGTTCATCACCAACATGACCACACCAGTTTGAGGCTCTATGTTCATCACCAACATGACCACACCAGTTTGAGGCTCTATGCTCATCACCAACATGACCACACCAGTTTGAGGCTCTATGTTCATCACCAACATGACCACACCAGTTTGAGGCTCTATGTTCATCACCACCACCCAACCACACACCAGTTTGAGACTATGCTCATCACCAGCATGACCACACCAGTTTGAGGCTCTATGCTCATCACCAACATGACCACACCAGTTGAGGCTCTATGTTCATCACCACTACAACCACACCAGTTTGAGGCTCTATGCTCATCACCACCATGACCACACCAGTTTGGGGCTCTATGTTCATCACCACCACAACCACACCAGTTTGAGGCTCTATGCTCATCACCACCATGACCACACCAGTTTGGGGCTCTATGTTCATCACCACCACAACCACACCAGTTTGAGGCTCTATGTTCATCACCACCATGACCACACCAGTGTGAGGCTCTATGTTCATCACCACCATGACCACACCAGTTTGAGGCTCTATGCTCATCACCACCATGACCACACCAGTTTGAGACTATGCTCATCACCAGCATGACCATACCAGTTTGAGGCTCTATGCTCATCACCACCATGACCACACCAGTTTGGGGCTCTATGTTCATCACCAACATGACCACACCAGTTTGGGGCTCTATGTTCATCACCACCATGACCACACCAGTTTGAGGCTCTATGTTCATCACCACCATGACCACACCAGTTTGGGGCTCTATGTTCATCACCACCATGACCACACCAGTTTGAGGCTCTATGTTCATCACCACCATGACCACACCAGTTTGAGGCTCTATGCTCATCACCACCATGACCACACCAGTTTGAGGCTCTATGCTCATCACCACTATGACCACACCAGTGTGAGGCTCTATGCTCATCACCACCATGACCACACCAGTTTGAGGCTCTATGCTCATCACCACCATGACCACACCAGTTTGAGGCTCTATGTTCATCACCACCATGACCACACCAGTTTGAGGCTCTATGCTCATCACCACCTTGACCACACCAGTTTGAGGCTCTATGCTCATCACCACCATGACCACACCAGTTTGGGGCTATATGTTTATCACCACCAGGACCACACCAGTTTGAGGATCTATGCTCATCACCACCATGACCACACCAGTTTGGGGCTATATGCTCATCACCACCATGACCACACCAGTTTGGGGCTATATGTTTATCACCACCAGGACCACACCAGTTTGGGGCTCCAAGCTCATCACCACCACAACCACACCAGTTTGAGGCTCTATGCTCATCATCACCATGACCACACCAGTTTGAGGCTCTTATGTTCATCACCAACATGACCACACCAGTTTGAGACTATGCTCATCACCAGCATGACCACACCAGTTTGAGACTATGCTCATCACTAGCATGACCACACCAGTTTGGGGCTATATGCTCATCACCACCATGACCACACCAGTTTGAGGCTTTATGCTCACCACCATGACCACACCAGTTTGAGGCTCTATGCTTATCACCACCATGACCACACCAGTTTGAGGCTCTATGCTCATCACCACCAGGACCATACCAGTTTGAGGCTCTATGTTCATCATCACCATGACCACACCAGTTTGAGGCTATATGCTCATCACCACCATGACCACACTAATTTGAGGCTCTATGCTCTTCCCCACCATGACCACACCAGTTGGAGGCTCTATGCTCATCACCACCATGACCACACCAGTTTGAGGCTCTATGTTCATCACCAACATGACCACACCAGTTTGAGGCTCTATGTTCATCACCACCACAACCACACCAGTTTGAGGCTCTATGCTCATCACCAACATGACCACACCAGTTTGAGGCTCTATGTTCATCAACACCACAACCACACCAGTTTGAGGCTCTATGCTCATCACCAACATGACCACACCAGTTTGAGGCTCTATGTTCATCACCACCACAACCACACCAGTTTGAGGCTCTATGCTCATCACCACCATGACCACACCAGTTTGAGGCTCTATGCTCATCACCAACATGACCACACCAGTTTGAGGCTCTATGTTCATCACCACCATGACCACACCAGTTTGAGGCTCTATGCTCATCACCACCATGACCACACCAGTTTGAGGCTCTATGTTCATCACCACCATGACCACACCAGTTTGAGGCTCTATGCTCATCACCACCATGACCACACCAGTTTGAGGCTCTATGCTCATCACCACCATGACCACACCAGTTTGAGGCTCTATGCTCATCACCACCAGGACCACACCAATTTGAGGCTCTATGCTCATCACCACCATGACCACACCAGTTTGAGGCTCTATGTTCATCACCAACATGACCACACCAGTTTGAGGCTCTATGTTCATCACCACCATGACCACACCAGTTTGAGGCTCTATGTTCATCACCACCATGACCACACCAGTTTGAGGCTATATGCTCATCACCACCATGATCACACTAATTTGAGGCTCTATGCTCATCACCACCATGACCACACCAGTTTGAGGCTCTATGCTCATCACCACCATGACCACACCAGTTTGAGGCTCTATGTTCATCACCACCATGACCACACCAGTTTGAGGCTCTATGCTCATCACCACCATGACCACACCAGTTTGAGGCTCTATGTTCATCACCACCATGACCACACCAGTTTGAGGCTCTATGTTCATCACCACCATGACCACACCAGTTTGAGGCTCTATGTTCATCACCACCATGACCACACCAGTTTGAGGCTCTATGCTCATCACCACCATGCCCACATCAGTTTTTCCCCTGAAGGCCTGTGACCAGAATCAAGACTTTTTTGCTGGCCTGCATGGTACATGGTGTGTTAGAGATATCTGGAAAAGTTTGGCTTCCTCTCTACCTTGTCTAATGGAATGTCAACATAACACACAAGATTGAAATGCTTAATGCACAGAAAGACAATTTAATTGAATCAGGCAGAGTTAAAATATTCCATACAAAAGAAATGGGATTATATTTATAGCAAGAGTTTTGGACAGGAGTAGTTGAAAATAACTAATACAGGTACATGTATATGTATATGCCCTGAAGATGACCACACTTACTGTTCTTATCTCCACAAGTCTATTAATGGTGGGGTCATTCTGTATTGACTCGCCAGACGTCTTTTTGAGCAGAGTGTAGGACAGATTGGTGAGATAACTCAGCAGTAGTTGATACTTCACTTCTAGTAGGCTGACACCCTAGATGAAGAAACATTAGCAAAGAAAATATTGTAGCGAGGACACCATTAAATTATTCGCAGGAATTTGAACCCTCTGTCCAAAACTTTTTTATCTAACAAAAGGGAGTTTCAGCCATTCTTCATAGATAAATAAAGTATGAAGTACTAAAATTACATTAACAAAATCGGGTTTTGCCTTATTGTATTACAAGAATCCTGCATATCAAGAATTTCATTCGTAGAGAATGTTGATATGGAAATTAAAACTTGAGGATCTTGTGATGAAAAATATACGGTATGTACTGTATTCCAACAAAACATGAATTTTTCACTTTGAACAGTCTTACCTTAGCAGTAGAGACGTCACCATTGTTCACCTTGTTTATGAGGCCCTGTATATGTTGAGTCACACCTGTGCTAATATCTGTGATCTGTTTTAATAAATCCACAGCTGCTCCAACATCTCCAGTCATAACCTGCAAGATAAAGCCAGTTCACCATCATCACAGTGTTCCAACCCTCAACTACAAATCAGCTACAATGCATATGTCAGAATACATTATATTTGATTAAGGGGATTAATTAGCTTAATTAATACTTAAACAATATGGACTAATTTGTAAGAGCTTATACGTGGAACATCATTAAATATCTGACCCAGATATGATTACATTCTGTAGAAGAATGAAATGTGTGGATGAGAAAAAACCTTCAAATCCGTCCGAATACACCCCAGTTTATGGTATTAATTACGGACTGATACCGACCGGTACAATAAAAGACTGACTGTACTAAAAATGATGAAGAGGAATATTATTAGGACAAATAGTACGGTATGTAGGCTAAGGTATGAAAGAAGGACTTGCTGCACCGGACTGTGAAAGTTGAAACGAAGGTCGGTCTACTACAACTCGTGAACACAGAGCATTGTATTTGAAAATCAAAGGGGTGCAATGAATCACTCCTTAGTAGTAATGTATTAACTCAATAATTAATACATTACTACTGAATGCACCCATGCTTTTCGAAGCATATCAGATGGTGTCAGAATAATAGGAACTGTGGACACTCTCGTGTTCTGGCACATGTAGGCACCGTCGTGATATGACTGAAACAATGTTGAAAACGACGTTAAATCCTACTCACTCACTCACTCACTCGAAGCATATCACCCATCATCAAGGTTTTTATTAAAAACCTTGATGATATGGGTGCATGCCAAACCATGCAAGTAAACAAAGGTACTATACTTAGCCCTTTGTTTATGCCAGCAAACCATGAAATTTGTATTTAAATTGAAGAGAGAAATTGTTGGAACCTTTTCCGAGTCCATGATCTGGCATGAAGTATCAAAATATTGGTAGAATTGACACAACTACTGTCTTCAGCACTGTTCAGACTCTCCCACGTGTGTATGATGGAAGGGTATCGGAAGCAAATGCATTTGGGATCATGCATTATTTTGTATTTGTATTAAATTATCAAGACATATTTCGCAGCGTTTACCGCTTCTTTTCCATTGAAAAAAGATTATATCTAATGTAAATAACAAGAAGTTGAGGTTTGACATGCCTTTGGATGATCGAAATGATACTTTATGCACAAATTATATTTGCTGTTTACCATAATGATTACTCCCTGTAGGAACTCTCCTGGAAAGGAGACAAAATACTCCAGAAGTAAAATGTCGTCCAGAGCAAGAAGACACAAATGGGCGATTGATTTTGTGGGCAGGTAATTATGTTCAAAGTAACGTTCAGTTTAGCTTATTTACATGATAAAGGCTTAGGATAAGCGCACCTGTTTGTTTTAAGTTTGTCTCCGTTGAGAAAGGATACTGGAATACAAAATTAGGTCAAGTTTTCTCTCTTTTTTTTCCATGCTTCGAACAACAACAACATTTTTTTACTGCATGGTTGAAAATTATTCAAAGTAGGGGGCAAGGTTTTCAAAAGATTTCTGTAGCAGTACAGAACTGAGGACGAATAGCAGTATTCTGTCTGTATAGGCTATTATTCTCACACCTAATACAGTTGGGAAGATCGCTAGTTCAACAAGCTGAACCCTGCTGACATTTAATTTTGTGATATTGACAACGCAGGGTTCAGCCGTTGAACCGAAATTTCCTATCGCAAAATTTTCGGCCTCCCGACCCAGGTAACAGCGGGTGGATTTGGGCTCACAAAAATCGATAATACCTACCGCTTTGCACTCGCTTGGATAGAATACATATTTGCCTACTTCCCTGGCCATTTATTTTCTCCGTCCAGCTTCTTTAATTTCCATAAACGGCGAAAGAAAAATAAATCATCGCGGCTGATCTTCCAAAAACGAAATCGGCCGCCATTTTATCACGTGACCCTGAATCTCACGTGATGTTATTCTAAATTCAGGATTACACGAGTCGGAAGAACTGAATCCGCTCAGTCGATCCAGTCGCTTAGGAGATGAAAAATCCTGTGAATCACCTTTTCCAGTATGTGCCTTCTATTATGCTTGATACCTATAGTTACAATTTTACATTTAAAAGCAGATCATTTGACAGCCTTATGAGTGAGCCGTTTCCGACCTTCCCGTCTACAGTCCCGAAATTACAATCGAGGTACGATCAGTCTCGTGTCACCATAGTGATATTTTCAAAATGGTGGCATATTTCGTTTTTGGAAGATCAGCCCCCGGCTGATTTTTTTTTCTTTCACCGTTTATGGAAATTAAAGAAGCTGGACGGAGAAAATAAATGGCCAGGGAAGTAGGCAAATATGTATTCTATCCAAGCGAGTGCAAAGCGGTAGGTATTATCGATTTTTGTGAGCCCAAATCCACCCGCTGTTACCTGGGTCGGGAGGCCGAAAATTTTGCGATAGGAAATTTCGGTTCAACGGCTGAACCCTGCGTTGTCAATATCACAAAATTAAATGTTAGCAGGGTTCAGCTTGTTGAACTAGGAAGATCGCCAGAACAAGCTTCTGTAGATTCTTCCAGCTATAATAGCCAAAAGTAGCTATGCCCATGTTACTGGCAGGAACCACAGGGCTAAGTAGCACTGTTTTGTCAGAGATTTTTTTGAAAATTTAAAATTAAATATTTTAAAATTTGAATTTTTTTAAATTTGATTTTTTTTTTTTTTTTTTTAACATCTTGGAAACACTAAATTATTATATAGCTTACTATAATACTCATACATGATCATATTTTAAAGCGCGAGTCCGTGTTTGCCAAGCATGGAAATTTACACTATATAGTATATACCCTATACATAGACCAGGTTAATAACATAGCCTCGAAAATGACGCTGAGAGAAAAAACACCTTCTTTTAGATCGGTCTAGCGATCGAACCAGCGCACGGAATGTGCCAAAGTTGTATGCCATTGAACGAGGACATGTTGACATGATGCTCATGTTGACGTGTCATTATCCCAACAACTGTTACTAATTATCACTGTACACCCAGATGAAGTCCGATGTTACGCTAAATTTTCTTTAGTCAGACAAGATCGTGGCCAGAAATTGTCCGTGTAAACCGCACTGAACAGGCAGTTTTGGCCAGTCACCTCTTCAATCACCGCATACATTGGTCTGTTTTTTTAAGCAGGGTGTCAATACATAACGTACCTGTGCTGACATTACTCCATGACATCGCCCTATGGTAAATCCATGCGTTTTTTTCTTGAAAACTCCTTTTTGCAGTTACAAATTTACAACAACAACCTTATGTTAAACGCACTGCATTCTGGGGTCGGAGAGGTGATACTTTCACTTCCTGTGCCGCTAGAATACAAGAAAAAGCGCTTGGATTTACCATAGGGTCATGTCATGGAGTAATGTCAGCACAGGTACGTTATGTATTGACACCCTGCTTAAAAAAAAAACAGACCAATTTATGCGGTGATTGAAGAGATGACTGACCAAAACTGCCTGTTCAGTGCGGTTTACACTGACAATTTCTGGCCACGATCTTGTCCGACTAAAGAAAATTTAGCGTGACATCGGACATCATCTGGGTGTACAGTGATAATTAGTAACAGTTGTTGGGATAATGACACGTCAACATAAGCTATAGGATGTCCTCATTCAATGGCATACAACTTTGGCACATTTCGTGCGTTGGTTCGATCACTAGACCAATCTAAAAGAAGGTGGTTTTTTCTCTCAGCGTCATTCTCGAGGCCATGTTATTAACCTGGTCTATGTATAGGGTATATACTATATAGTGTAATTTTCCATGCTTGGCAAACACGGACTCGCGCTTTAAAATATGATCATGTATGAGTATCATAGTAAGCTATATAATAATTAGTGTTTCCAAGATGTTAAAAAAAAAAAAAAAATTTAATTTTAAAATTTAAAAAAAATCTCTGACAAAACAGTGCTACTTAGCCCTGTGGCAGGAGCTATATCAGTTGACAAATCAACACCGAAGGGCGAGCCTATGTCAGTGCATAAAATGGTCTACATGGGTGAATTTATTTCACTCTTGCCTAACAATAAAAACTACTATCTGGTACTGAAACATTTGGATTTCTTACCTATGTACATCTTGCATACTTTAACATATACTAGTCTGTTCCAGCTCCACAACCATGATGACTGTGAAAGAGTCTAGTCCAATAGATTGTATATTGGAATTATGGATATGATGAATATTCAAGACTTACGGTGCAATGTTGTGGAATTTAATGTCTGGTCATTGTCAAATACAATCACCCTGTCCCATGTTGACCAAAATATGCACTGGCATCAAGTCACTTTCGGCAATTAATTTTCCACTGATATAGCCCTTCCAGCTATATGGGTATAGCTACTTCTGGCTATTTTAACTGGAAGGAGCTATGAAAGCTCATTCTGGTGATCATCCTAACTGTGATACAGTACTTTTGTAAAAAAAATTGACTGTGGGGAAATATAATCTCAACTGAGAACCATTGACAGTTCACTTTGAGCATAGATCCTCTTCACCATTCAAGAAAGTCACCATTTTTGTAGGCCAAGCTAATACAATATACTGAGCCATGTAGGTAACATTTTGCAGCTTTGCTCTGATAGTGAGTGAAATTATCAGTTCTGGAACTGAGTGATCAGCAACTGAGGAAATGGGCTGCACCTAGATTTGGCATGCTCTACAATCGTTATAATGTTTATCTTGAAATCCACACCTAAAATGTCCATCATAATACCAGGAATAAGAGATAACTTGTTCCAGGTTTCGCTTGTGGACGACATTGAGCAGCAACGAGATACAGAATAACAGTCAATTGATAGATGTTTGTATCTGACTTGTTGCCACATAATTCAGCAGCATCCTGATCCATTGTTAGAATTATATTACTCTGTCTCTAGCATCATTCAACAAGATTAATGTCAGGCACTGAAGTCCACATCATCTCTATAACATTGATGTCACACACTGAATGTAGCATCATTCTATGAGATTGATTTCCAATGACTAGAGCAGTCAACCAATTCTTTTCAGATGGCTATAGGTTCCTCCAGAGAAAGAATCTTACAGATACTTTCTAATAGGCTAATGACCCCTACCCCGATTATTTTGGAAGACAGTCTCAATTCCTTTCAAATGGCCAAAGAGGTCTTATAATTCTTTTAGATGACCAAAGAGGTTCCCCCAAAGTTACCTTAAAGTTCCCTAAATCTTTGAAAGTTACCTTAAAGTTCCCTAAATCTTTCAAATGTTCAATGAAGTCCCTGAAAATATTTCAGGTGACCAAAGGGGATCTCCAATTCCCTTCAGACGATCAAAGTGGGCATATGCCCCCAATTCTTAGCATATAATAAAAGAAGCTCGTGTCCGAGACAGAGTCCCTAATTCTTTCGGATAACCCGAGGAAGTCAGATGACCCGGGAGGCTCCCTCAATTCCTTTCACATGACTGGAGGGCCGCCAAATCATTCAACATGTTCAAGGTGGTCTAGGTCCCCAAAATTCTTTTAGATGACCAAAACGGTCCCCTTAGAGATCCCTCAATTCTTTCAGACACCAAAGATGGACCGCATTTCTTCCCAGTGACCAAAGACTTATTCTGATTCATTTCAGATGATAAACGATGTTCTCCAAACTAATTTCAATGGGCCAAAGTGATTCCCTCAAATCCGTTCAGATTACCAAAGAACCACTCAACCCTCCCTAATTCATTCAGATGACCAAAGCGATCCTCCAATTTCATTCAGAGGATCAAATATGTTGCTACAATTCTTCCTGGTGAGCAAATAGGGTCCTCAAAACCCTCCAAACTAGTTCTCCCAAAAGTTTCCTGACCAGAAGAGTTTTTTCGGTAATTTACTTTCTGCCGTTCCCTCCTCCCCCCACAATTTCTTTCAGATTTCACCTAATGAATTTCTTTCAGATGACCAAATATGTCCTCCAATTCCATATTAGATGACCAAAGAGGGGGTATCAGCTGTTAGTATAACCTGCGAGATCACAAAATAGAGAGAGCGAGAGTGATCACTCTCCTTAAAACAGGAGACTGGAGGATTCTATGCCCTATTCTTTCCTTTATACTGTACTTAACTTCCTCATTACATGCATGTTTTGTGAATATAAATTTCATCTTTATCTGGATTACAGGTCACGTGGAGATCGTCAGCTATTGGCCTCAGTTGACCTCCGTGCCCCAGTGGGATATTCAGAAAATGTTCTGGCGACAGAACGAGGCAATAAGGATAATGATGCGGAATTGATTGCTAAGGTAAACCTGAGTGACCTGTCCTATTTGAGGTCTTTTCTTTTTGTGCCAGATTTTCTGTTTTTTTTCTACTTCAAAGGACAGGAAAGTGCCAGTATTTTATTTCACCAATAATAATTATTCTCTTAAAATATTGAGCAGCATTTTAAAATTCAGATGTTTTGGGCAAAAATCTGTCAATATAAGCACCAAAATGCTTTCTCGTGATATGACATCTCTGTGACATCATCAGAGCAGCCATCTTGGATTGTTTTACATTTTCTGGTGGAGACTGACTCAAAGATTTTGTGTGGTAAGTTTCAGCTCCCTAGCCATAGGTTTATTGAAAATATTTAGGGGGAGGTTGGAAACCCAAATCCCAGGCCAGATAGGGTTAACTCACTTAAGTGAGTCAACCTGAGGCCTTGCCTAGATATTCTCTTTGAGGTAGACTACAGCCTCGGGGCCAGTGTGGCTACCATCATCCTGAGGCTCAGACCAGTAGCAATGCAATAATAATTTGAGTTATGGCTTGTTATTATTTTGGTGATCTTCAGTATGTAAATTTGTTTGTTTTTCAGCGATCTTGGGATATTGCTCTGGGTCCCATAAAACAGGTGCCCATGAATTTCTTCATCATGTGGATGGCAGGTAACACCATCTCTATATTCCCTATCATGATGGTCGGTATGATGTTCTTCAGACCTATACAGGCATTTATAGGGATACAGTCAAGTAAGTATAGCTTCTCAGTCATCATATTCCAAACCATAAAATAGAGAAAAATGACAGTTCTTAACATGGATGGAGGCTCGTCATGATAAAATACCAGTAACATGGATGGAGGCTCGTCATGATAAAATACCAGTAACATGGATGGAGGCTCGTCATGATAAAATACCAGTAACATGGATGGAGGCTCGTCATGATAAAATACCAGTACATCATTAAATTTGAGTTTGTTCCGATTTCTGGATCTGCCAACATCTGATAATAGTGTGTCATAATTAAAATCCCATGTATACTCTGTAAAACAGTGAAGTGAAGAACTAAACCCATATCTCAAGGTTAAACCATTAAGACATTCTCAGTCCAAATGCCTTCTGCTGAACACACTGTATCTCTGCACAAACGAATACTCATTGTACGAAATTTACGGGCGACTTCAAATGAGTATGACCAAGTCATTTTTGTCTGGATTGCCACCGCGTAGCGGTGCGACCAGACTATTCTCGGAGGTATCCCAGCAGCCTTTGCGGCGCTCCGTGACAACTGTGGCGTGGGCTAAAGCAAGGCCTAGCGACGTATTCGCTTAACCCAGGCAGATCGCGCTTCTCGCCGTTAAATCGTATTTCCTCGACGTTTGCGGCTGGTAATCATTTGGAATCGATAATATATTGTTAATAAGGTAACATTTAACAGCTGAAAGGATCAATTGTGTGGTAAAGACTCCAGGAAAGGTCAATAAACAGCTCTAAATAACCCACAACACTGATCTACAGGGCGCTAACCCAGCCGTTAAAATCCTGGGGTTAACACAGCGGCAACACCGTCATTGTCGGCATATAACACGGATAATCTGTTTTAATTTCCCCCCATAAAGCTGTTAATTATCCATATTCAGTGATTGACTTATTCCAAATGATTACCAGCCGCAAACGTCGAAGAAATACGATTTAATGGCGAGAAGCGCGGTCTCACTGGGCTAAGTGAATACGTCGCTAGGCCTTGCTTTAGCCCACGCCACAGTTGTCACGGAGCGCCGCAAAGGCTGCTGGGATACCTCCGTCTAAGAGAATGCTGCCACTCACGAAATATATGCAAATGTGTACGTGCACTATAATGCAATGACCCTGGGTTGACCTGTATCACTCCGCGAGTGATTTTCACTGTGTTTGAGTCTTATATCAAGGTATTAACCAGAAAATGAAGAAAAAAACAGTCGTATTCGTTTCATGTTAACTAGAAATAAAACGAAATCTGAATTTGAGTATATTTCATATTCATTTATTCGCCCAGGGATTGCTTGAATCCGTGGACTATTTTTTTGTTCTTTGGTTCCGGGCGATCGGCTGAAACCTCGTGGTGTTTCGGTTTTGCGTCTGTCTGAGTTTGCGGTAAGTCAGATTACTTATAATATATATGCCTGGTGTTTATAGTTCGCAATTTGTTTCTTGACAACGATAGCGTTGGAGAGACAATTTGTGCGAAAATCCCTGTTAATGTTGCTGTACGACATACGTTGCAAATCTTGTTCCTTGATCCGAGTGTCGCACTTGACAGGTTCAGGTTCTGGGATTATGAAGACCCCAGTTTTCAATACTCGTACGTTCTTTCCCGTGAAGTCGGCGTTCGTTAATATTTTAATGTGTACGCATACTGCATGGAATATATTTCCAGAGGAGAGATGTGTCGAAGCAACAACAATAGTATTTACATTTTTCTCGTCTTGTGAACTTGACCGGATCCTGTCCAGTGCAAATTTATGTATTCCGGGGGACTCTGCTCACCGAATATAATTTAGTTTCAACAAGTTTGAACAACAACAAAACTTTCCGAAAGCGTAAACAACAGAATTTGTCAGGTACCGCTTTCGAAAAGTTTTGTTGTTGGTGGTGTTCAAACTTTTTCAAACTAAATTATATACGCAATGATCGTACAGCAACAACAACAGGAATTTTCGCACAAATTGTCTCTCCAACGTTTATATCGTTGTCAACAAACTAATTTACTATAAACACCATGCAGGCATCTATAAGTAATGGGGACTTAACGCAAACTCATGCAGCTCTTGCAAATATCTGTGCTACACAGAACTATTAATAAAACTATCCAGTCTCCTCGCGTATTTGTCGCTTTGTCACAATAAACTTGCATGAATTATGAAAATCTGCTCGCAAAAACTGGTAGAAGACATTGACGCAGACGATCCACTTTTAAGCATATTACTGTAGATAGTTTCTTGCTACCATGAATACCTAGCATATTTCTAAATGAGCCGCCTTCACAAATTCACTTCCTTGAAAAGTAAACTGTGTTCCAGTTGTGATTTCCCAAACAGACTCGTCCACAAATTGGAGGAAATCTCCACATTTATCCCAATCTTAATAAATTAATATCCTATCGATGCTCCCCAATCGTATATGTGGCTATGTAGGATCTTACTGATTTCAAGTGAATTTTGTGTTCGGAGCGCCCAGCTCATGAATATTTAATAGTCTTATGACACAGGCCCGTAGGCTGGGGGGGTTCCCCCCCCCCCGCCGGGCAGACCGAGTTCCGCTGCCGGGGAAAAAAAGAATTCAGAGTGCACGGAAGGACCTACATGCGGGCATCCATGGGCCAGGAGCGATTGCCCTCCCTGGCATTGCTACACATTCAGTTGGAGAGGGTGGGGGCTCAGGCCCCCCCCCCCCCAGTTTCAACAAAATCTGGGTGACTTTTTCATGATTTTGGTCCTAATGTGACCAGATATACAGGCCGGTTTTTCCCCCGCGGCGCTTTGCGCCGCTCAGTAGGCCAGGTTTTCACGGAGCGGTGACTTTGCACTGGAGGGGCACGTTGCTGTTTGGGTTCATTTTATTTCTTTTTTTTGTGTTCGCATATTTCTCTTTAAACGCGTCAGCGCTCTCCAACCCTCTGCTGAAATGTTACTTTCTTCGAGATCACTGCGTATAGTTCGAAGTTTGGAAAGGAAAAATACCTTTTTTACATTCAAAAGTTATCAACTCAATTTTTCTTCTAAATGACGAGAAAAAATCACAAAAACAATCTCAAAATGCAGTTGATTATATAGTGATGATATGTCGTTTTGTATGCCGGAAATCGGCCAGAATGCGTCGGCAGCCATCTAGGAGCGCGGAGCTTCCGGGGCTAGGCGGCCCCTGGACCCTCGCCTAAAGTGCTATGATAGTCGAGCCCCCCCACTTTTTGGGAGCTTCCGCCGCCGCTGTACATTGTTATTCTTAGAGTGATCAAGTCTTAGCTCTGCTGGTTGACATATTTTCTTTATGACAGATAGCGGTGAAGTATACAGTAATAAACATGGGCCAGTTTCTTGATAATAGGATGGCTCAATCGGAGGAATTGTTGGCGTGATTTATCCATCTCTTTACCAGATCGTAACAAGTGTGAACTGAAGTGGCACAAATATATCGGCAGGTCGATGTGGAGGATAAGGATATCCATATTAAGAGTGTCCGGCTCCTATCTTCTATAACACAGCAAGGTCACTCTTCTCCAGATATCTCCAGAGGTAGGACACTCTTCACTCAATAAAAAGATAGGAAACGGGACACTCTTAGCCACCACACCCGAGTGAGGAGTTAATGATAATAATCTTGATCAAAGGGGGTTTCCCATGGTTGAATATTAACCATCTCCCAGTCGACAATATTATCATTCACACAACGAGTCGATTATAGTCATATACTGAATTTATCAGTCGAAAAAAATGCAGTTAGCGGATGTAGAAAATATGCTGTCAAACTGCGCCAGAACGCGCCATATGGCATCTAAATTTTCAAAAAATTTAAGGGAGGGGGCATGCCCCCGGACTCCCCTAGCCGGGCTTTGCGCCTGCGGCGCTCGCATTAGGAGTTCCGCAATATTCTCTACCGAACCCCCCCGTTGGCAAACCAGCCTACAGGCTTGTGACATCACGACCGCATTTTAACTACTTTACGTGAGTCGGGCAGGGGAGATAGGTTCATGGACTCTGCGTTAACTCAAGGTTACGCCAAGGACGAGTCCATAATTCTACCCCGCATTATGGCGCCAACCTGGCGGGAGGGCGGCAACATCAGAAGATTCCCCCACAGCTTGGCGTGTGCTTCGGCTGAGCCAGCCAGAAAGCATTTGTCATTACGTTCCCTTCAAAGCACTATGAAAACCTCTCGGGATTGGTCAACACGGGCGTTACTGCAAGCCGGTTAGATCCTGCAAGCGACATATCCAAATGAGGAAGCAGTTAGGATTTAATTTTAATTAGATTGCATTTATCCATACATCTGCTATCGGCTGAAACATGCCAGCTGAAACGTTTTGAAACTTCAAATCCATTATTGGCGATCCAGACAACAGTACTTTGAGTACTTTCATTTGTTTATTTTCAGCTTTTAAAATGATAGAAGGCAATCAGGCACCTGTTCAAAAGTTTGTGTACTTCTTGGGTAATCTAGTTTGTCTGGGTTTGGCAGTGTACAAATGTCAGGTGATGGGCTTACTTCCTACACATGCATCTGACTGGCTGGCCTTTGTTGAACCACTGAGGGTATGTTTTCTGGAATTCTGTGCTCTGTGATTTCAAACATGAAGGATGACATGGATTTATAATTTCTGACACCACCCTTTTATATACACCACTTTATGTTTATCATTAAAAAAATTAGCTGATATCTAAGCACCAATATCTCTGTTTGCCCACCTTCCAATGTCGTGCCAGTCACTATTTCCTTCTGACTAAATTGCAAAATAAGTTGAAGTTTCAGCTAAAAAATTTCACATCAGCCCGCAGTTCTTCTGTGACGTCGCAGAGTCGATCCATTTTGCAGCCTATTATTATTGATGAAATAAGTCAGCTGTATTCTTTTGTTTTGTTGATATTTCAGAGATTGGAATGGTCTGGGGGTGGAGCTGGGCTTTGATTTCTATCTGACAAGTATGAAGAGATTGTTTGAGGATTTTCTTCATATGCCAGGGACTTGAATTTTGAAATGGAACATTCTGTTCTGTTATCTGGTGGATAAAGAGAGGACAAGTCTTATTGGACGAAGCTAGTCGACAGTCCCAGTGATCATGTTCTTGGGTGACCCCCCATGATATTACCACATACCGGAACTGTCCATGAGTGGGATACTTGGAATATACCTGACTTGCCTGTTGTATTTTCAGATGTTCATTCATCTCTCATGAAAATAATGTAATTCATTGTACTATTGTTATGCATAAAATGGTTTAATGGTTTGTACATGTTTGTTGCTGTATTGTATTTTTGTGAGTTCCACTTCACTAATACATGTCATAAGTGGTGATGGGCAACATCATATTTATTCAGAAGAAATAGATAGAAAGAATGGGAGTATGCAGAGGTTAATATGAAGGCATTAAAGTATTACATAAACAATGGGGGATGGGAGGGGGAGGGGTAAAAACTATAAACTTAAACTTGGACTTTTTATACGCCCGCCAAAAGCGCCCGCCAAAAGGCGGACGTATTATGTGATGGCGGTTTCCGTCCGTCTGTCCGATTCTCGTGTCCGGTCTATATCTGGAACAGTTTCCTATCTACAGTTCCAATTTTTGGTGAGTGGATACCCTATGGGGAGACAATGTGTCGCGTACCAAAATGAAGGTCGAGGTCAGAGGTCAAAGGTCACAGGCCTAAAAAACAGAAAATCACTGAAATGTGTCCGGTCTATATCTGTGAACGTTTTCTATCCACAGTTGCAATTTTTTGTGAGTGGATACGCTAGGTGAAGACGATGTGGCGCGTACCAAAATTGAGGTCGAGGTCAGAGGTCAAAGGTCACTGTTGCCTAAAATCAGGAAATCACTGTTCGTTGACAGTTTTTTATCTACAGTTCTAATTTTTGGTGAGTGGATGCCCTAGGGGGAACGATGTGTTGCATATTAAATGTAGGTCGAGGTCAGAGGTCAAAGGTCAATGTGACCCAAAATCAGGAAATTACTAAAAATAACATTTCTTTGTGTCAGTAGATATATTAGGGGGACACGATGTGTCACATGTCAAAATGTAGGTCAAGGTCAAAGGTCAAGGTCACTGACCCAAAAATCGTGAAATTGTTAAAAATCATGATTTTTTTAGTCCATTGAGAAATTACGGGTAGCCGTTTTGTCATGTACCAAAATTTAGATCCAGGTCAATAGTCAAGATCACTGTGACCCCAGAATCAAGGTCAAAGGTCAGTGTGACCTAAAAATAAGGAAAAAATTAAAAATTACTAATTTTTTGTGAGTGGATTCAATAGGGGGAAATGAAGTGTCGCATACTAAAAATTAGGTCAAGGTCAAAGGTCACTGACCCCAAAATCAGGAAATTATTAAAAATAACTTTTTTTTGGTGTCGGTAGATACATTAGGGGAACACAATGTGTGACATACCAAAATGTAGGTCAAGGTCAAAGGTCAAGGTCACTGTGACCCCAAAATCGTGAAATTGTTAAAAATCATGATTTTTTGTGTTAATTGAGAAATTACGGGGAGACGGTTTGTCATGTACCAAAATTTAGGTCCAGGTCAATAGTCAAGTTCACTGTGACTCCAGAATCAATAATTATCTTTGAAAATTACTTTTTTTTTTGGTGTCAGTAGATACATTAGGGGGACATGATGTGTCACATACCAAAATGTAGGTCAAGGCCGAACGTCAAGGTCACTGTGACCCCCAAAATCATGAAATTCATAAAAATCATGATTTTTTTGTGTCCATTGATACATTGAGGGAAGACGATGTGTCGTGTACCAAAATTTAGGTCAAGGTCAAAGGTCAAGGTCACTGTGACCCCAAAATCAGGAAATCCTTAAAAGTCACATTTTCATATGCCTGTCGAAGATGAGATGTAATGGGATGTTGGATTCTGTCCATTCATCCGTTAACATTTGTTGTCCATGCGATATCTCTAGTTTCAAGGTATGGATTGGTACCAAACTTTGAGTATACCTTACTCGCATGGCAAAGAGGAGCCATACATCAATTTGTCAAAGGTCAAGGTCACAGTTCTCCAAAACTGAATCAACTTTAGCTGACTATATGTGTTAGTTCTCTCTCCTACATGTATGGCATTTGTCCTGTGGAGTTGCCTGCCATGTTTGAAACAGCTACATTTAGTTAAACTGTTGTGAAATAAAAACCATACATGTACATTTACTAATTTAATGGGGAGAGGGGTCCTTTATGACCTTCATACCTGTTTTAATATTAACTCAAAAACAGGTTTACTTCATCAGTTTCTTCTTCTTTCATGAAAAATTTTCTCGTCCGAGAGAAATCCATTTGCAGGAAATCTAATATTTTCTTGTGTTTGACTATTGTCGATTTCAGTGTGCGATATGTGAGCTCTCGGCTCTTGCTTCAAGGTCAACTAGTTACCAAGAGTTAAGCTCATCATTCAATATAAGATGTGATATATGTTACATTCTCAGAAGCACAAAATTCTAGACCTTTCTCTGGATTGCTAGCTACAAATCGGAATCAAGGCTATTAAACAACCTTGAAATTTGGACCAATGTAATTCCAGATATACGGGCGTATGTTGAAGCCCCTTGGGCTCTTGTTAACTTTCGTGATCATTGTTATATAGTACTTGAATGTGCACTAATCTCAGAAACCTCAGGATATTGGTGACATGTGAATCATATTTGTTTGTCTTCTCCCATTGTCAGATTTTGTAACCTTCTAAAAGTTGGTGTAACACCCTCTGACTGCACTGCGTGGGAAAATGTGGTGCGCATGTGCATCGGTCTGTATTGATTTTGATCAACACAGGGAGCATGTATCTTTATACGAGAGATGGGAAACGCATCCAGTATATCTTGTAAAAGAATTAACAAGTTTTATGCTAAATTAATATTACACAAGAGCACATGATACCGCGTCTTGTTTAGCCGTGTCATGCTGAATCCACTCCGCTCTGTTAACAAGCAGACGAAGCTGATTGGCTCAGAGCCATGTGCACAAAAGCTACGGGACAAAATTCCAATTCCAGAGCAATCAGAGGGTATATCCGACAGCTGGAGGTATACAATCTGATACCATGAGAATGATTTGGTTGATGTAGTCCGAGTTTTAGAATTTATACACTCTGCGTCATGAATGGGAATAAAAATGAAACATTTACATGATGTTTTACAGTATTGTTTGTTAAAATAGTTTTCCTATAAGTGATATATGCCCGATATAGTTTTCGTGAAAATGACCAGAAATAAAATACAAAGATTATCAAATAGTTGGAAGAATAGTGATTATCTAAAGTACTTCGTTTTCTACTTGACTCGCCTAGTGGTTCTTAACCCTTTCACCGATTTCCCCCTGGGTTTGGCTTTATATAGGCTAGGTGTACAAATTTCAACAGGGAATGATGGGTGAAAGGGTTAAACTCAAAAGATAAGGGCCTTTTGAGCTTTTTGCTGCTCGCCTAAATGGTATAGACCAATAATTGTTGAGAAGTTGTTTATGACCACCTTTATGAACAGATTGCAATGTCCTGGGGTCTCAGCAGTTATGTCACCATAATGCATAGTGGTGGGAATTGAGAAGTATTCAGTTTTAGATTGTACAAACCTCCAGAAATGTTAAATCCCACCATTCAACCAGATCACATGGTATTGTGTCAGCATCAGTTATAGGCTTGTACCATTCATTGCGTTTAATTTACACTCGATTAATTGATATGTTAAATATCCTACCATTGGTTGGAAATGGCATGGAGATATTCAACTCGAATATTAGCAAGCTTATATGCATCACAGTCTCGTCACTGCGTGACCGCTGTGTGTCTGGCATAAAACTCTGTCCAGGCTGTTGCTGTTGCGAAACATCCCAGATGCTGTGGGTGTTTCTTGATAAAATGTGACTGGTGTTCTCATCTTGCGTGTTCAACGTCTTCACAGTAGGTGGGATCGGGTATGCAGATTGAAGAGTTTGAAGCAGGCGTGGCTTGACCAGGGTCGCTTTTTCGTATGCTCTATCGTCGACCCAAGAGTCCACCTAGTTCGGGGCCTTGCACCAATGCAACCAAAAATGCTAAGATAACACCAAGAAATCTGTCTTTCTGTAAGACCTGTTTTTTCTGTGCCTGTGGGACTCCCGTTTGTACCTTTTATGACCAACTCAGCCTTCAAAGCCAGTCAGTAGAACATTTCCTTTTAAAATGTTATGCCCAATGTCACACAGACAATGCATAAGCTTGCAATCCGCCACAAGCACAATGTTCCAGACCAACTAGCAATGGGCAGTCTTCAATACTCAGAGCGTCGGTGCATGTTTCCGTACTGGACCCAATATGATGCAAAATTGATGCTGGAGTCCGCGACCTCTCCCTTTTTATATGCCCGCCTAAAGGCGGACGTATTATGTGATGGCGGTTTCTGTCCGTGTGTCCATCTCTCCGTCCGTCCGTCTGTCGTGTCCGGTCTATATCTGGGACAGTTTTCTATGTACAATTCCAATTTTTAGTGAGTGGATACCCTACGGGGAGACGATGTGTCGCATACCAAATGAAGGTCGAGGTCAAAGGTCACTGGCCTGAAAAACAGGAAATCACTGAAGTGTTCATATCCGGTCTATATCTGAATGTTTTCTATGCACAGTTGCATTTTTTTGTGAGTGGATACGCTAGGTGGAGATGATGTGTTCCGTACCGAAATTGATGTTGATGTCGAGGTCAAAGGTCACTGTTGCCTAAAATCTGGAAATCATTGATCATTGACAGTTTTCTATCTACAGTTTTAATTTTTGATGAGTGGATGCCCTAAGGGGAAACAATTTGTTGCATACCGAATGTAGGTCGAGGTCAGAAGTCAAAGGTCAGTGTGACCGAAAAATCAGGAAATCATTAAAAACTTCTAATTTTTTGTGAGTGGATTTAATAGAAGGAAACGAAGTGTCGCATACCAAAAAATAGGTCAAGGTCAAAGGTCACTGTGACCTCAAAATCAGGAAATTATTAAAAATAACATGTTCGTTTGTCAGATACATTAGGGGGACACGATGTGTCACCTACCAAAATGTAGGTCGGTCAAGGTCACTGTGACCCCAAAATCGTGAAATTGTTAAAAATCATGATTTTTTAAGTCCATTGAGAAATTATGGGGAGCCGTTTTGTCATGTACCAAAATTTAGATCCAAGTCAATAGTCCAGGTCACTGTGACCCCAGAATCAAGGTCAAAGGTCAGAGGTCAGTGTAACCTGAAAATCAGGATGTCATTAAAAATTACTAATTTTTTGTGAGTGGATTCAATAGGAGGAAATGAAGTGTCGCATACCGAAAATTAGGTCAAGGTCAAAAGTCACTGTGACCCCAAAATTAGGAAGTTATTAAAAATAACGTTTTTGGGGGTCAGTAAATACATTAAGGGGACACGATGTGTTACATACCAAAATGTAGGTCACGGTCACTGTGACCCCAAAATCGTGAAATTGTTCAAAATTATGATGTTTGATGTCCATTGAGAAATTACGGGGAGACGGTTTGTCATGTACCAAAATTTAGGTCAAGGTCAATAGTCAAGGTCACTGTAACTCCAGAATCAAGAAATCCTTGAAAATTACTCTTTTTTTGTGTCAGTCGATAGGTGTCGCGTACCAAAATGTAGGTCAAGCCCGAACGTCAACGTCACTGGGACCCCAAAAATCATGAAATTAATAAAAATCATGGGTTTTTTCGTGTCCATTGATACATTGAGGGAAGACGATATGTCATGTACCAAAATTTAATTTAGGTCAAGGTCACTGTGACCCCAAAACCAGGAAATCATTCAAAATAAAAAAAATTCTGCCAGTAGATGCATTAGAGGGACATGTGTTACATACCAAAATGTGAGTCAGAGGTCAAGGTAACTGTGACCCCCAAATCAAGAAATCAAAAGTCACATTTTCATATGCCTGTCGAAGACAAGGTCGTGTAATGCAATGTTCAGTTCTGTCCATTCATCCATTAACATTTGTTGTCCATGCGATATCTCTAGTTTCAAGGTATGGATTGGTACCAAACTTTGAGTATACCTTACTCGCATGTCAAAGAGGAGCCATACATTTTTAGATCAATTTGTTAAAGGTCAAGGTCACAGTCCCCCCCAAACTGAATCAAGTTTAGCTGACTATATGTGTCAAGTTGGAATATTCAAAGTTCTCTCCCCTATGTGTAGGCCTATATGTCATTTGTCCTGTGGAGTTGTCTCCCATGTTTGGAACAGCTACATTTAGTTAAACTGTCGTGAAATAAAAACCATACATTTACTAATTTAACGGGGAGAGGGGTCCTTTATGAACTTCATATCTGTTTATTAACTCAAAAACAAGGGTTTACTTCATCACTTTCTTCTTCCTTCATGAAAAATTCTCTCGTCTGAAAGAAATCCATTTGTAGGAAAACTACTATTTTCTTGTGTTTGACTATTGTCGATTTCAGTGTGGGATATGTGAGATCTCGGCTCTTGCTTCAAGGTCAACTAGTTACCAAGAGTTAAGCTCATTTTAGTTTATCATTCAATATGAGATGTATATATGTTAAATTCTTAGAAGCTCAAAATTGTAGACCTTTCTCTGGATTGTTAGCTACCAATTGGAATCAAGGCTATCAAACAACCTTGAAATTTGGACCAATGTAATTCCAGATATACGGGCGTATATTGAAGCC
>JAVTVY010050004.1:0-23568 GCA_036873755.1 Hanleya hanleyi | reverse complement strand
TACATGTTCGGTTTTGCAGAAAGCTTTCCGATATCTTTATATTGAGCCAGCTCTGCATGGCCTCCACATAGTACCACTCCTTCTAATGTAGCTGTTAGCGAATCTTGCAAAAAATGCTTGATCTCAAGGTGCCCTTTATTTGAAGCCTCTATTAATGCCGTACCCAACTTCTCTTCAGGGATATGATGTTTCAAGAGTGACTTAACAATATCTATGTGTCCTTCCATTGAAGCAGATATCAAAGCATCTCCAAATGCATCAGCGTGGAGTTGACTCTGCAGTAAGATTTCTACGACTCTGACATGACCCCTCAACGACGCTGCGATTAAACTTTTATGCAGAGCATCTGCATAATGCTTATGCTGTAACAGACGCTGTACAACTTCGAAATGTCCCCCCTTTGATGCCTCCTTCAACCCATCCCCCAAGGCATCCGTTGAAAGATCGAATTGTAAAAAAATTTGGACAACCGCTATTTGGCCTTCATGTGACGCTATTGTAAAGCTGTCAGCGAATGTATCCTGAGGAATTTTGCATTGTAAAATTCCAACAGCGTCTTCATACCGTGATACATTATTAACCTTACCATCTATTTTATATGCATAATTTTGTAAGAGAAATCTTACAATATCCGAATGTCCTCCAATTGAAGCCACTTGTAAACTGCAGATTAAGGAGTCTTGCGACAGGTCGTGTTGTAAGAGAAGTTGTACAATATCTGTATGCCCCGACAATGATGCCGTTTGTATACAGCTGTCTAGTGTGCTTGTAGAGAGATCATATTGTAATAAAAGTTGGGCATGCTCCGTATGTCCTTGAATTGAGGTCAATTTTAATCCAGAACTGATTGAATCGGCCGGAAGAGAGTGCTGCAATAGCAGTTTCACAACTTCTATATACCCGTTTGACAAGGCCACAAGAAATCCTTTACCAAGCACATTTATATCGGTAACATACTTAAGCAATAATTTTACAACATTTGTATGTCCTTCTCCTGAAGCTTCTATTACTGCGCCGTGTAGATATACTTCGGGATCCTGTTGCACCTGCATTTGTACAGCAGCTAAATATTCGTCGGCAGCGGCACTGGAAACAAGCTGCCTACAAAGTCTTTCAGTCCTCTCCGTGTTGTCCAACTGTTCAAGGCATAGTTTTACATGACGGATGTATCCACCGCCGGCCAATCCAATAAAAGCCCTCCCGATATCATCATCATCATCGTCATTATCATCACCGCCAAGGGGAGGCTCAATCAATCCATCAAAGAAATGGTCATTATTTTCTTCAGAGTATTCTAAACGAACAGCAAGTCTACATAGATGCTCCAGAATTTTCAATGCACCATATTTCGCCAAATGATAAAAGACGTCATGTGTGGCGAACAAGACGAAGATGTCCGAAAACCCGGAAGACTGTAGGTATTCAATCCAAACAGATTGTATGACCTGATCCTGCACAACAGGGTTATGAAAGGCTAGTATGTTTCCATTCTTGACTTGATGAGTCAGAATTTCCACAAACTTGGGGTAACACATTTCCAGCATCACTACAACACAACGGTCAGCGTTAGTTTCAAAATGAGCTGGACGACAGACAGACAACACAAAGTCTGGGTCACAAAATTCTAGAATATGTGTTGGATATCTCTCGCCGTAAACAGCAACGACAGCCTCATATATAGAATCATGATGAAACTTGAAACCCTCAGAATCTTGAGTTAAGAACGTACCACACAAGCTCTCTGCGCAATTCTTCAGCTCTCCCAAAGGTCGGTTGCTCTCTACAGAACACGCATTCAGAACCTTTTCAAGAATGAGTTCAAATGCCTGGTCTGATGTGTCCAGCTGCTTGGCTGGCAATTCTCCTTTGTTCAACATTACAAGTACAAGCACAGCGTATTTCCAAATATCAGAGATCGGTCGCTCACGTAATGTTCTTACCAGAGTACACAGAAATTTGAATGGGTGTTTGAACATCTGAAGGACGCTGTCTCGATCCGATAGGTCCACCTCCGACGTAGACACCTGTCTACAGCATTCTGGAAACGCTAAGAGTGTTTGTTGGGAAATCTCCTTCATGGTAGTAGTACATAGTCTGTCGGAAAAGTGACTTCTCAATATTTGCTCTCTTTCACCAGGCGATATCTTTTCAGAAGACACATCTACGCGGTTCTGGAATAAGTTCATTGTTGTCAGTGCGTGTTCACAGTCTGACCAAATCACTTTGCGACATGCGAAAATAAACTTCACGTTGTCGCGGTTCACGAATCTCTGAAAATAAATATCCCCTTTCTGAAACCACTGATTCATTTTGTCCTTCAAGAAGTATGGTCCGCCAAAAGGATCATCGAAAATAAAAAGAATTTTTTGGTCCGTGACAAAATTAACCTCTACATCACCTGGTTCCCTAAGGTATAACGTGAGATATCCTTCGTCTGCAAGATCCATAGATAACTGCTGAAGGATGAACGATTTTCCGTCCCCAGGACCGGCCAGTGCCATGACACTGTTCAGCTCCAGTAGCCAATGTTTTGTTTCTCGGTACGCATTGGTCTTCACAAATATAGAGAGATTCCTCTTGCATGCCCTCTGCCAACGATCTGATTTGTCTGGAATTGAACAAAGAAAATCTACATGAGTGGCAAAATATATATGACTTATTTTCCGCACGTTTGCGTTTAATTTCATGTCTGTTTTGAGTGTGTGAAGTAACCAAATCGGAAGCAAGTGCATTAGCTATCTCTAGAACAGATATATCCAGATAGTGTACACTGCTGCACGTTTGAAACCCCGATGTGTGTCATTTCAGAAGATTTATTCCGACGAATTAGGTTCTCATTTGCAAATTGTCCGGTAATGAGTCAGTCAGTCGGCAACATAAGGAGAACCGTTGAAATTAAAGCCTTGATTTTTGGCATGAACGTGCATTCGGAGACTGTTACCAGCAAGTTCTGAGCTGACGTACTTTTGATGAAAATTGTACCCTAATCCATGCATTTTTAGGGACACCGGCCGACTACCGCGAAACCGGAGACCCGCAAAATTGGAAGAAAACATTCTGCGCAAAACCGATGCGCAGTGGGCTTAAAACATGCTAAAATAGCGCCCCGCATGGACTGTCAAGAAGCACCTGGGGTACACAAGAAATAATCAATTATTTCTTGTATAGATAATAAAAATATGTCAATTAGAGTGATTTTAAGTAGTTTTGGTTCAGATTTTAGCCGACGTTCATGTTGCTTTATCAGTATTTGTACGCGTGAGTTTGGGCGCAGATACCGGTTAACCGGTATCAAAACTCGTCTGGATTGCTCCATGATTTAGATGACCCATAGATCTCGAAACTGGCAAAAAACATATCCTATTACCTCATAAGACCAAAAAAATGCGCTTAATTAGGTCAATATCAGTGTGCCCTGACCTAATTGGATAAAAACTAATGGTCAGTCTTAGGTCAAGGTACACACTTAAATCATATAAAATCCTACTTCGTAGGTCCTCTGACGTTAGTCACACTCCCATCCTTAAGAATGAGTGAGTGGGTGAATAGGGTTTAACGTCGCTTTCAACATTTTTTCAGCTATATCACGACGGGGAAGGGAAGGGAGGGGAGGGGGAGGGGCAGGGGAACCTTCTTGTAACAGAGCAGATCTAATGCTGCCATTTTATAGTGCTGTCCCACTGAAATATCATGCCGTAGGCAGCCATGACACCATGCTTAAGAAAAGTTCAATTAATGAGATTATGGACGTTGCTCCAATTCGAATCAACATTTTAAAGTAATATGTCCTTGGCCGATCTGCTACGACAGAAAGTGAACAAATGCGAGCTTTGACAAACAGGTCGAACAATGCCGCGCTATCTACTTCGGATACTGCCGATAGAAAGCGCGTTCCGAGCACTCATGTCCAAGGAGATCCATCCACGGCCGATGTATCTTCTGTTACCAAGATTTTGGCGCAGTTGAAAAAGTGATCAGATACCTTATGATGACATATTTGCTTACCATATACATGTGCACGGTAAATTTGGTTCACTCGTTTTGTATGAGGTTATCGAAGTTAATCCCACTTTGGTGCTAGTATTCATTTACGTCTTTGGATATCCATCCCGTTATAGGTTTCCACGGATTCAAGGGTTCCATAACAGTGTCAGTATCACGTAATATATCGAGTGTTGCAGGTAAGATAAGTATAAATTGTCGTGATATAAGATCGGAAGGTTATTTTGTAACCTCTCATTTTATTGAAGAAATAAAAGTACACAAAATATAGAGTTTTGAGCTAAACTGTTTATTGCACTCCGAAACCGCTTTCGTCCATTTTATGGATTTTTCAATAGCAATAATATATTTTTCATATGTAAGGCTGTATATACATATAGTTGCCTTGCAGTTGAACATGTTAAAATGCATTTTTATATAGAAATTGGACACTGGAGACATACATATTTACAATATAATGAAGTGGACAAAAGGTAAAACAGTATGTTATAATCCGATAATGATATATACTATAGAACAAAAACTAAACAATTAGCTGCAATGCCATGCCGTTGAGGCAGAATTGCCTGACAAATTCAAGCTTGATAAATACATGGTTAGTTTTTACCGACAGTTGACTGACATCTCCTTTTTCAGTCGATGCATGCACAAAAGAAATAATTGTCTCAGTTTTACAGTTCATATATCAATAAAGGTATTATTAACAGCTTAATTCACATTTGAACTTCCGAATGAAGTACTGTTCCCTTGTCTGTCGCCTAACTGTATCATCAGATTTCATTTTATAAAACGGAAAAATACTAAATTTCGTTTCAAGATCAATAGCACATTCTGTAATATGTTTGCTAACCCTAAGATGCCTTAATGAAGGTGTGTTGATCTGTTGCCGATGGACTCTTGCTCTATTTCTGAGTACATCCCCCGTTTCGCCAATGTATATTTTGTCACACCCATTGCATGCAATAACATTTGTATTCGCATTTAATTTACATATACTTGGTCGTACAACCCACCCGCACTGCATCGCACGACGGTGAGAATACATAAATGACATGACATGTAACGATTGTGTTCCAGATCAGACTCAGATACACGTGCGTGGATACACCCGAGAGCGGCCGAGATCTGACGAAGGAGACCCTATTCACAGGCAGTTCTATGACTGATCAGTACTGTGCAGTAGCTGCACATTTCTGCTCAGAAGGCTCCCGAGAAATTCTGAAAAGCTGCTGACCCTAATATACTGAACAGTAACTGTATAGAGCCGTTGATTTACTGTAACATAGGCCTACAAAGAAGTCACTTTAGAGTTCCATCCAATAAAAAAACTGAATGATTCTTTGCTGCAGCTGAGCATTATCGCTTAAACTTGTACTTTTATATACTAATCAGTTTCGGGATGGAAATTGTCAATTTTTAACCGCGCTGGATCGCTCAGTTAATGAATTTACAATACTGGTCCGAAGATTTCCCTGGAGTGCCACTCAGATACCCTACAGAACAACCAGTATTAGGATCTTTCTGAATGGTGCTGAGAAGCTGAGGACAGCACAGTACTGTATCATCAAATCTTCCGATTTTTTGGCACGTAAATGGGTCTTTCATAACATGGTTACAAAATCTTTTTCGTAACATACCATCACAAGAAAACCCCAGTAAAATACGTATCATTCAAATTTGGCACAATGTATGCACGTTTGTATTTTATAGATAGTCAGTAATAATAATGAAATCTATGTAAATAGAGTATTTTGTTCCAGTATCTAAACACACTAAACTTCCATATCAAAACAAGATGTCCAATGTATCCGAAGTATTCTTCAAAGTTGGCCAAAAAAGATTTAACAATTTCGTTATAAATGACATTTATAACTTAGATTTATCTGGAATCGAAGACAAATGACACCTGAATAGGCACAACCATATGATGGTCAAATAAAATAATTATCAGTTCAGTGTTTTTGTTTATGTCACATAATGAACATAGCTTTCTCGAGCATTGTTATATTATATGTGTTATCCAATGACTGTTGCAAAATAGGGAGATTTAGAAAACAGTGTATCTTACCTCGAAGGCTTTGTAATTTCGGATCCAAAAGGGTACCATCGGTGTCTTTCAAAAGTAGACGATTTTTTCCTGGTTTTCCTGTAAATGTTTATTTTCACAGTTAAAGGTGAGTTCACATGATCATTTTTTGATAAATCCTAAATCGAGAGAAGACCATTGCGGCCATTCGCTCTCCCACAGTCTCTATCCGTTTTGTGTACGGCACAAATTGAAGCAACCTTGTTCGAAAGCGAATGGCAGCCATGGTCTTCCAAAAATTTAGTTTCGTACGTCCACGGAAGTAAATCAAATGTTGCCGAGGCCCAAGATCTAAATTGTGTTTTGGACATATTCATACGAAGTATCCCGTAGCTAATGCAAAATAGGAAGATGTGACAGTATACGATACTTCGTTTTGTGTTCGGTTTTGTGTACGGCACACTTTCAAGCACGCTTGTTCGGAAGCGAATGGTGACCATGGCCTTCTAAAAAAATGGTCTCGTCCATAATATATCGTAAAATACTGTCGAGGCTCAACATCTAAATTGTGTTTTGGACGTATTCACACGGGGTATTCCGCCGCTGTTACAAATAGGGAGATTTAACTGTATACAATACCTCGAAGATTTTGTAATTTCGGATCCGATTGGGTACCAACGATGTCTTCCAACGGTCGAAGTGCTTCTGGTTTTCCTGTAAATGATAATTTACACAGTTAAAGTTGAGTTCACATCGTCCATTTTTCTTTGACAAATACTATCAAATTGATGGAAGAAAAATGCGGCCATTCGCAGTCTCGATCCCTTGTTGTGTACGATACAAAAATAATCTTGTTCTGAAGAGAATGACCGCCCTCGCCTTCCATGAATTTGATCTAATGTATCCACGAAAAACAATCAATATTGCCGAGGCTCAAAATCTAAATTTTCCACAATTTTGTCAGAAAATAAGCTGCCGATTGTATCTTTGTCATTCAGCTCCCGTTTTGCTTTCAAATAAGAAAAACTGTCGGATGTTAATACTATCCACAAAGCTAGTCTGGCAGGAGTTATATTTAGGCATATCCTAATTTAGGCGAAGGATCAGATCGTTCTGTGGCTCGAAAAGAAGTATCCGTGCAACTTTACGGGGGTAACTTGATTTCTATCCCCAAAGTACGTATTCGTTCTCACATACTAAAGTTCCCACGTTTGCACTTTCTCGTTAATTAGAAAATTAGTAAAACAGAACACGCCATGCATGTAGCATTGAATAGAGCAGATAGAGTAGCATTCTAAGGTTTTTATAAGAGATATGTAAATATGGTGTCTCCAATCCACCACTGCTTCACCCTTTTCTCAATGCAGGGTATCTTACTTCTATCACTTTCGTTTCAAACTGCCAATATGAGGTCCCGTTTCAAGATAGTATATGTATTTCAAAGACAACCAGTCCCATGAAAGAATGAATTATTCTGTTTTCTGTCAGAGACCAAATGTAAAATACTTTTTTAGAATAAAAAATCAACTTCCCTCTACAAAGTTGCAACCATAGGCCTATTCCTTAGAATTGACACATGGACTAGCGCAATCAAGTTTTAACATGGCGTCTCCTGTCCCTAGCTTCATTCTTCGGCCATATACTTGCACACTTCGCAAACGGTTTTGTTTTCTCAGACGTTTACCTGAACAGTTCGCTTTCTTTACATGAAACAGTCAACATACAGGGTCAGTTATAAAGCCGTCGGTAAATTTTTTGCAGAGGGAAATCTGTCACAATCCAATTGGATCTCGATTATTTCATAGTCTCTAGCTCAAACAGCTAAACGATGTAAAGACGGATCTCGTTTGGAGTTTTGAAAAAGAGTCCTTTGTGGTAATCACCGGTGAGAACGAAGCCTTTGCGACGTGTACAAGTATATACCGTGTCAAACTTGATTATATGACCCGTAACACAAGCGAATATACGTCAAGGAGACCCCACTTCCTCCCACGCTTCCATCTGAACTATTTTCAACATACCAACATTTCTCGCTCTGCTTCGATCGACTTTCTTTCCTCTTCTTAACAGTTTCAATATTTTCCGCTCTTCTTTTACTATTGTCTCGGAAATGTCTCTTCTTCCAGATATGTCGAGCATTTCTCTCAGCTTTTCATAGTCACCTAAATGGATTTTCTCTTCGGAGTAGAGCTTCTCGAATACATCCATAACATTCTTACACCGGCCCAAGACCCCTGGTGGCAGATAGGTCCTAGATGCTCGAAGAAATCGGTCATAGCTCTCGGCATCTAGTTCTCTTTGAAGCGTGACGGCAAGATGGTTGTGTAGCTTGATCGCGCGCTTCTCATCAGCCTGTGACCTTGCACGTTGAACTTCTTCCTCCTCCGAGCTCGAGGAGTCATTCTTTGTCTCGGCCATCTTTGTAACAAGTATTGTAACTTTGATGGATACTGAAATGCAAGTAAATGTGATAAAGTGTATGTTGCTGTATTATATATCAATACTCTGTACAGCGTTATTGCGATCGTCAACAGGTGTAGTCCAATATTTCATATTGGCCTTTAAAATAACTGCTTTCATATCTTTACAGAGGACGTGAACAGATCGACTTAAGGTTCCAGTATGCATGGCAATAAGATTTTCAACAGCTTTGTCAGCTTTTGCTGAATTAAATTGCAATAAACGAACTATGTGTTTTCTCACAGTTATACATTCGGGGAATCATCATTTAGTGATAGTTTTGTTCTTTGGATTACTACAACTGAATTATTTGAAAGAAAATAGAACAGTTTGTGAACATTTAGCCTTGAAATGTCCTCGCTAACGTCTAAAATATTGATGGAAAATATATGAACAATCAGATTCAAATAATATACGCTTCTATCACAATTAGGGTGCTCATCTCTTTTATTTCGTCCTTGAAATGATTCCCCGATAGCTCGAAGTTCATAATTATAATAATTAAAAGAAACGTGCGATCCTGTTCAATTAATCACGGATATCGTTTGAAAGTAGCCAAAATTAGAAAAAAACGTCCTTTATATGCGCAACGTTATGTCCAAATGGCATGACTATACACAAAATAGCATAGAAGTTATTGGAAGGAAAATCTAAGAAATTGTAAAAAAATTCACGCAGAAAACTAGCAAAAACCATCAAAGAACGATTCTCTAAAATGTAGTGCTGATTGTTTTTTAACCAAGTTACGCGACCCAGTCTAAATCTTACCTAATTTTCACAATTGTTTGTTAAACTTTTGAAGAAAAATGAATTGATTAATTAATCACCATGTATTGGCTAAACATCCGCAGGTGACATGCATTGCTCAGCAGCTAATCCAGTCTTATGGACCGAGTATCCCAAACAAGCATCCAAAATTCAACGAACTGCCGTGCGCATGGATTGACAACATGCAGACCCTTTTCTCGATATATAACGTGTATGAAGACGACGAATGCTCACCTATATACTCAACCGCCTACACAGTAACATGTAGAAATGTGTAGAAGTATATTTCATGCTGCAGTTGGCCCACTGGTAAAGGGTATTTCAGTGATGTCCTTGCTGAAGTTCATGCGTGATGGCGAGAACGTTATCTATATCGATGTTTACCGTTCATTCAATCTACTGCTTCCGACTCGTACGGGTTTGAGGAAATGAATTAATCTTGAATCCAGATAAATTTTATAAAGCGATGTCTGAAAATGACTGACGTGTGTCAATAAATGAGCAGCCAATAAAATCTCGTTCTGCTGTAGATTGTCAAGTGTTCTCTGCAGTAAGCTATCGGGCCGGTGCGACGTAAAACTCGACGCGACGCCCAGTGGTGAACTGGGTCAGACAGACTCAATTGTATTGTATCTGCTAAGACTGCTAAAATAAGCCTCCATTAAATAATGAAGTGACTTTCAGGGAAATGAATATGGTTTTATTGGGTACCCAATGAGTAAACACACACATGCTAGATCAAGACTCGGAACAGGTAGTGGATCAATCCACGAGAATCTCTGTACTTGTAGGCGTCTGTGTGAATTTTCGCCACAAATCGGCACACGAATTGCCACACAAATGTAACCCGTCAGGTATGTGAAAGAACCTTGATTATTGTAAAAAATTATCACTAAGCTACAAACCGGATAACCACATAGAAAACCACTACTGTACACACACATATATCTCGTTCTTCAATGGTAGTTGCAGTCTGGATCATACCACGCTCAAATTATCTGTGATGCTATAGAAACTCGAAACAAGAAAATTAACACAGTAATTGTATGAAAAAATGCCGCTCCCTTGACATCTATCTATGTCACACCGAAATCGAAGTTAAAATCTCGTGTGTAAATACCCGTACAAAAATATTTCAGATTTCTACAATTAACCTGCATTTGACTTTCGAGAGCTCACCATGGAAATGAGGACAACTGCATGGTACTCGTACTATAATTTTGTAATAAAATTAATCAGACCGTCGACTGGTTGATACAAGATTTAACATTCATTCTCCAGCTATTATATTCCGTTAACCAATCTGGACCTACGACTTTCGGGCAGCAAACGACGTGATAGTTCAGATCTGAATTTCCGATATTTAATACGAACCCATGATCAAGAGCCTCAAGAAGAGAGACGTCAAGACTAACGGCCACCGGCTTTAATACATTTACTCCCATATCTGTATGAGGAACTCGCGGTTCCGGTTCTGCTAGGAAACAAGACTACACGAATCCGAATGATTTTAAACAATTGAGGGCACTTTATAATTTCTTACTTTACCAAGCAAAATTCCCCATAATTCGCTATCTCGTAGTATTAATTACAAATACTTGATTTCAGTAAATGAGGGAATACGGAAACACGAGTGGTTTCGCTGTAATGTGTAATGAATGACAAGATAAAATAAAACATATGTAAGTACTCGTACATGTTAAGAGAATATTTATTTTAGAGACGAAACTTGGGTAAATTAAGACTATATTTAAAATCAATGTTTACATACATTTTTCGGGTTTACGTTGGCATTTACACAAAACACAGTTCTAAAACAAATTAGTTACTAGGTGCCTTGTATCTTAAAAAAACAGTTTTTTTAACTTCTCCGCTTAAATAGAATATTATTCTCTTTGTTAGATGTCTTAATATAATTTCCGTGGGTAAAGTTTGTATCAAAATAAAGTCCCAAGGCTGCCGAGATCAGTTTCCAGGAAAACACGTGAACTTTGGATTTAATCGAAAATATAATGTTTCTGGTGCGAATTTCAGTCATTTTTATCTCGGACGATGACTCAAATTATTAATCATATGTAGTTAACTTGTAAACTACACTGCCCCAAAATACCGTCATTGTTTGTTACCCATCTCGAGATGCTCCACAGATGTGTCTGAACTTTTAGATAGGATAGGTCTCTCTAGATTCCACGAGGTTTGCTGGAATATTGGCAAACTTCAAATTGTGGTGTAAACGTTTTGATAAACATCTGAGGGATCTTGCAGGTAAGTGGAATAGTTTGTGATTCGTTGATTTTTTAACCATACCGCTAAATGGTATCCGATAAATAATATATTTTGTGTCTGTCAAATAAAATATTCGAAAGATTCGCTCGGTTGTCATTTTTATTGCAATGGAACTATAATTTTCAGAAAATTCATTCTGATTATTCTAGTCAGATGTTTGGATTTTTTAAGTACGTCAGGCGAGTAGGATTATCTGACAAATACATTTTTGTTGTCGGATATACCGTGCCTATTTCAACAGACACTAAATATTTACAAAAACGCAAGCTAGTTTATGGCAATAGGGCAGTTTAAGAAACAAGATTCACGGAACCGTGTTTGGATTACAGGCTTCAGATCCGAATTCCGTATTCAGCCGTCGGTGGCAAAAGAATTTTCGCGTCAATAATCGCAATATCTTTTTCGTAGAACAGTAAGAACCAATTCCAAATATCCATTGAATGAAAATCGAAAGAACAACACATGCTTGCTTTCTGAGAGAGAGAAGGGGTCAACAGTTTTCAATGATGCCGGTAAATCATCATGATGTTCCTTCAATCCAATCCTTAAAACTCCATACAAGGGGCACCAATTTACAGTTGACACTAGTGTCAAAGCTGATTCTTAGAGCAAGATGAATCAGCAAGGTAGAATCAGCTTACAACTTGGCAGACAAACTTGTGAAATTCAGGAGTTTCAACATGAATATAATCAGGTCAGTGGATTACTGATGCAACATGTAAGTTACCCTTGTGATATCGGTAAATACTTATGGGCACTCGGTGGCCGAGTGGTCTAAGGCGCTTCGCTGGTGACCGCTATAGCCTCACTTCGTTGAAACCGGCACGGGTTCGAACCCAACTGGTGCACTCCGGCTTCCTCCACCAACTGATATGAGATTGTGTTTGGATCGGGTATCTTGGAGAAGACAGTTTTTTTCCCATATATGTTCATGTTCAGCATGATATGTTCATTCCACTGTGTATGTATATATTATATGTACTTTCATGTAATTGCGTTGCTTGAACACATAAGATCGTTTGCAGATTCGAAACAAGGTTATTTGCGAGCATCAATATGAGTTTGTTCAGGCGTGGTTCATTGAAAGATGATAACCACTGCCTTTCTCTGAAAATTACACGCATCTAAATCTGTATACGTTAGGGACCGCGCGGGATCGGTTCGTTGAAAATAATCATTAATTTCATGTGATTAAATGCTTCCGCTGATTGTACATATTTTACGAATGCGGTGTGATACTATGATACACATCATACAGAGTGGTAATCCAGGGAGGCAGTCCTACCACAAAATTTTAAATCTAACTATCTTACAAGATGTTGTTCGGATCATTGTTTAGTCAGGTCTCGTCAAGACTTGCACACAACTGAGGCTTTCCATCCAACTTTTCTTCAAATGATAACCCATGCCATGTAGTCCAGTCAATCTAGCGAGAAAATCACCAAACCTAGAAAAAATTGCAACAGAAACGGGGTTTGCGGTAAATAACCTCTGAAGTGATTCCGAACAACATATCAAAAATGTAGATTGATGTAGACAAGGGAAAATTTTTAATTTGCATAAATCCAAAATGGCAGCTCATTGCTTGTTTTCTGTCTACATATTTATGCGGATATCACATTCAGGAATGTATTTTCAAATAAAGGTTTGCGCTAATACATCTTCGCATAAATAATTGACAACGGATGAAGGTGGAAGACATTTCTCTGCCCAAAGTTCAAAATGGTCGCCATTTTCCAAGATGGCCGATATTTTTCTGCCAGTACATCTGACAGAGAAATAGATGCTTCTGTCCGATTTGAATAATGTTTGTATCTATATATATAATTTTGATCACGCCAAATCTGATTCTGCTGACCAGAACTACCCTACAATGCACCTTTGACATCAGCAATGAAAATTACCCAGATTTTTACCTTCGCCAGTGCCTGGCCATTGTGGTCGAGTGCATCTGTCTTCTGACCGAAAAATCGCCCCAAAAATGCTCTTTTTGAAAATGACGTCACTGTGAGGTCATCATGGCAGTCTCGCGGATTTTTCTACATTTTCTTGTAGTGATCGACCCAAAGATATAGTGTGGTAAGTATCAGCCCTCTAGCCTTTAGCGGTAGCGAAAATATGTAGGAGCACTTTCCGCCTCCCCCCCCCATATCTGAAGGAGCACGGTTTTCTGCATTCCTTGAAGATGCATTTTTACCTCTATACATGTCCACCGTTACATCCATGCATGGAAGCTTCACCGTTACCTTCATACCTGACTGACCATCGTTACCTCCCTTTGTTCAAGGATGTTCCTTACCTCCATTACTGGAGGGCCACCGTTACCTGCATACATGAATTATGTCTACCGCTACCTCCATTCCTTGAAGGACCACCGTTTCCTATATTTGCTCGAAGGATCACCGTTACCGGTATCTCTATTGCTTCCGTACCCCAAGGATCAACGTTACTTGTATACCTGAAGTTCAAACGTTACCTCCATTACTTGAAGGACCACCGTAATCTCCATAATTGAAGATCGATCATTACCTCCATAACTGAAGGACCACCGTTACCTCCATAATAGAAGGACCACCGTTACCTCCATTCTTGAACGACCATTGTTATCCACATAACTGAACGACCACCGTTTGGAGGTCCACCATTACCACCATTCCTTGAAGGACCATTGTTATCCACATAACTGAACGACCTCCGTTACTTCCATTCCTGAAAGGACCACCTTTAATATCTCCAAAATTGAAAGACATCAGTTACCTCCATAACTGAATGTCCACCGTTAACTTCATTCCTTGAAGGGCCACAGTTGCTTCTGTTCCTTGAAGGAGCAGCGTAACCTTCACACCTGAAGGTCCACCGTTGCCCCCATTTTTTGGATGGTCGCCCTTACCTCCATAACTGAAGGTCCCGCGTTGCCTCCATATCTTTAGGACCACCGTTCCTGCCATACCTGAAGGACCACCATTACCGGTCCACCGTTACCTCCATTCGTTGAAGGATCTCCGTTACCCCCATACCTGATAGACCGTCATTACCTCCATACATTAAGGTCCACCGTTACCTTCATTCTTCTCTCTTGCAGGAAACTAGCCTGGTTTTATGCATACCATGATTCATTCTGTAAATTCGGTGCTAATGCTTTTATATGAATTAGGTCTTTGGATTACGAACGCGGGAATTCTTTAATGAATGACGGATGAATATTGAGCGACGGACTAGACGCTTGTATTTGTAGAACAACTGTTACCTCCATACCTGATGATGCACCGTTACCTCCATACCTGATGGTCCACCGTTACCTCCATACCTGATGATGCACCGTTACCTCCATACCTGATGGTCCACCGTTACCTCCATACCTGATGGTCTACCCTTACCTCCATACCTGGTAGATCGCCGTTACCTCCATACCTGATGATTCACCGTTACCTCCATACCTGATGGTCCACCGTTACCTCCATACCTGGTAGATTGCCGTTACCCCCATACCTGATGGTCCACCGTTACCTCCATACCTGATGGTCCACCGTTACCTCCATACCTGGTAGATCGCCGTTACCTCCATACCTGATGGTCCACCGTTACCTCCATACCTGGTAGATCGCCGTTACCTCCATACCTGATGGTCCACCGGTACCTCCATACGTGATGGTCCACCGTTACCTCCATACCTGGTAGATCGCAGTTACCTCCATACCTGATGGTCCCCCGTTACCTTCATACCTGATGGTCCACCGTTACCTCCATACCTAGTAGGTCGCCGTTACCTTCATGCCTGATGGTCCACCGTTACCTCCATACCTGGTAGATCGCCGTTACCTCCATACCTGAAGGACCACCGTTACCTTCATTCTTTGGAGGATCACCGATACCTCCATTCTCGAAAGACTACCCTTACCTCATACCTGAAAGACCACCGTTACCTCATACCTGAAGGACCACCATTACCTCATATCTGAAGGACCACCGTAACCTCATAACTCATAAGGACCACGAGTGTCTCCATTGTTTGAAGCATCACTGTTACCTCCATACCAAAATGACCACCGTTTTTTTTATTCTTTGAAGGATCACCGTTACCTTCATCCTGAAAGTCCACCGTTACAGATATTCCTTGAAGGATCACCGTTACCTCACTTTCCGAAAGCCCACCGTTACCTCATACCTGAAGGACCACCATTACCTCCATTCTTTGAAGGATCACCGTTACTTTCATAGCTGAAGAGCCACCGTTATCTCCATTCTTTGAAGAGTCAACGTTACCTTCATTCCTTGAAGGACCACCGTTACCGTTGGATTAATATGCTGGATATGGTATCCGACTGTCTGAACAGCGGCCATCTTGAAAATGGCAGCCACCTTGGCTATTTGTTTGGTCAAAATATCTACAAATGATATCAGTGTGAATGTATGTGAAGTTGTTTTAATTTGTAGTACTTAATTTGAGCAACTCTGCCCAAGGTAGAGTGTATACTGTGTAAAATTGACCGAAAATATTGCACAGAACGGCCATCTTGGATTTATGCAAATTAAAAATTTTCCCTTGTCTACATCAATCTACATTTTTTATATGTTGTTCGGAATCACTTTCTGTTGCAATTTTTTCTAGGTCAAACCGTAGATTGACTGGACTAATGCCCAAGTCAAACTGTGTGTAATATCCTAGTTGTATGCGTATTTACTCTGTGTCCGTCGGTCTGATATGTCTCGGCGATTTTCTGGGTCATTTCTAGGGATTCAAATAACAGCTAATCGTTTAAATATAGGTTACTGCACAACGCGAACCTGTACACGGAGGTAAACGTGAAAGCAAATTGTTAAGTATTTCTGCAGCAGATTCTGCAGTGGGGTTAGAAATACGCACTATAATTCTTGACAGTTTTGCTGGAAAGGGGTGGGTAAGTGCCATTTACTCATAATTTCCTTCGACTGTTCATTATTTCCCGCCAGACCCCAGTCGGGGAATACAGAATCAGTCTCTGTATGCTTGTGTGTGTGTGTGAATGTTTCACAGTTTCTTGTTAGCACCATAGCATTTTATCAATCCAATCCGCTGGAGATATGAGCTAATAGCACTCACGATGTTGACATCTAAATCAATATGTCAAAGTTCAATGGTTATTATTGTCTCGCATGCTATTTAGCAGATGTGCTACTTCGTAAATAATTTCTAAAATCAGTGATATTTAGAAAGAGGTGTGCTACTTTGAAGATAATTTCTAGGATTACTGCTAGTTCGCACTTTGAATTGCCTGTTCCCAAAGCAAATATATTGTATAATTAGCACAAATGCTAAATATTGAATATTTTTTTCTAAATTGCAGCCAGAAGAAATATTCAATATTTATGATAACTCGCAAACGCAAATTGTCGGACTGCCTCTCCCTAAAGAAAATATATTGTATAATTAGCACAAATGCTAAATATTGAATATTTCTTCTAAATTGCAGCCATGATAAATATTGAATATTTCTTCTAAATCGCAGCTCCAAAATGTCCGACTGCCTCTCCTTAAAGAAAATATATTGTATAATTAGCACAAACGCTGCATATTTTCAAACTTGCATAGGCTGGTGAATAAGGAGGTTTAAGGCAGTCCCAAGTACACATTCTTTGCTGATTTGTGCAACTCCTCTGACAATAACAGGGATTATTCTATCGTTCTTCCTGGTTAAACAACGTGCATGCGCTGGTATATAAGGATTTTTAAGACAGTCGCAAGTACATTTTCATTTGTGGTCTGTGCAACTCCACTCACACAATAACAGATTATTCTATCGTTCTTTCTGATTAAACAACGCGCATGTGCTGGTATATAGGCTGTTTAAGACAGTCCCAGGTAAAGCTTGATTGGTGCCTACAGAACGGGCAATATAAAAGCAACCTCACTGATGCAGACAGCTGACATGCATTCAGACTTACTGGCACAACAAACCAATCATTCAACGAAGACCGAAGGTGTTTCGGAGACAATCGGTCCCTTTCAATGTAATTTCGAAAGAAACAAAACGCCAAAACATCTTCCTTTGGTCCTTGATTGCAACAATCAAATTATATTCTAATTAGAGGATATTATAAAGGTGCTAAATATTGCAAATATTTTCTTCTCTCCGAAAAGACTCGTGTGGATATTTAACTGCGAATCTCTTCTATTTACCATAGATTATAAAAATGCTAAATATTGAATATATTGTCTTTTCCCAGACGTCAGCCACATATTTAGGTGCGAATCTTTTCTAATTAGATGATATTATAAAGGTGCTAAATATTGAATATATTGTCTCTCTCGGACGTCAGCTACATATTTAACTGCGAATCTCTTATAATTATATGATATTATAAAGATGCTAAATATTAAATATATTGTCTTTCTTCAAACCTCAGATAGATATTTAACTGCGAATCTCTTCTAATTAGATGATATTATCAAAGTGCTATATATTGAATATATTGCCTTTTCTCCGAAAAGGGTCTTGTGGATATTTAACTGCGAATCTCTTCTATTTAGTATAGATTATAAAAGTGCTAAATATTGAATATATTGTCTTTTCCAAGACGCCAGCTACATATTTGAGTGCGAATCTTTTCTAATTATATGATATTATAAAGGAGCTAAATATTGAATATATTGTCTTTCCCCAGACGCCTGATAGATATTTAACTGCGAATCTCTTCTGATTAGATGCTATTATCAAAGTGCTAAATATTCAATATATTGTCTGTTCTCAAACGTCACATACATGTTTAAATGCGAATATATTCTAATTAGATGATATTATAAAGGTGCTAAATATTGAATATATTGTCCTTTCTCCAACACGGTGATACAGATATTTTAATGCGAATCTCTTCTAATTATATGATATTATAAAGATGCTAAATATTGAATATATTGTCTTTCCTCAAACCTCAGATAGATATTTAACTGCGAATCTCTTCTAATTAGATGATATTATCAAAGGGCTAAATATTGAATATATTGTCTTTTCTCCGAAAAGGGTCTTGTGGATATTTAACTGCGAATCTCTTCTATTTAGTATAGATTATAAAAGTGCTAAATATTGAATATACTGTCTTTTTCAAGACGCCAGCTACATATTTGAGTGCGAATCTTTTCTAATTATATGATATTATAAAGGAGCTAAATATTAAATATCGTGTCTTTCCCCAGACGCCTGATAGATATTTAACTGCGAATCTCTTCTGATTAGATAATATTATCAAAGTGCTAAATATTCAATATATTGTCTGTTCTCAAACGTCACCTACATATTTAAATGCGAATATATTCTAATTAGATGATATTATAAAGGTGCTAAATATTGAATATATTGTCCTTTCTCCAACACGGTGGTACAGATATTTTAATGCGAATCTCTTCTAATTAGAGTAGATTATAAAAGTGCTAAATATTGAATATATTGTCTTTTCTCCGAAAAGGCTCATGTGAAAATTTAACTGCGAATCTCTTCTATTTAGTATAGATTATAAAAGTGCTAAATATGGAGTATATTGTCTTTTCCCAGACGCCAGCTACATATGTAACTTTCTAATTAGATGATATTATAAAGGTGCTAAATATTGAATATATTGACTTTCTCGGACGCCAGCTAGATATTTAACTGCGAATCTCTTCTAATTAGATTATATTATCAAAGTGCTAAATATTCAATATTGTCTGTTCTCAGACGACAGCTACATATTTATGTGTGAATCTAAATTATGTGTGGTGCTAAATATTGAATATATTGTCCTTACTCCGATATGGTGTTACAGATATTTTATTGCGAATATGTTCTAATTAGACTAAATTATAAAAGTGCTAAATATTGAATATGGATGCCTACTACGGAGTTTAGCAAAACCATCTGCACAATATTGTCAAGTATGCTATTTAGCACCATGTTAAAGCATAGGAAATTTGAAAAGTATCTAAAAAAGGCCAATCCTGTACCTAACGCCAAAGTTCAAGTTTAGAGCTTGCTGAATCTAGCATTATCTAGTCTGTATCTTGAATTCAGCAAATATCTCAGAATTTTACAGGTGCGTTAGGTAGCGTTCCCATTTATCGTTCCCGTGTCCACGGTTTAAACCATTTCTCTAAACCATGCCACGAAAGTTGGGTGTATCGTTGGTGCGTTAAAACAAACGTTGTGAAAACGAAGAGAAAACCATTGCATTCGTTCGATGTTTTTTCTGTGTAGTTGCCCTGGCTGTGACTTGCCATATATGGAGAAAAACTTTCGAAAGTATTTCCGCCTGATTAACGTCTCACTAAAGCACACCCACACATTGCTTGACTGGCCTAACCTATATGCGTGTAGGCGGTTAAACCATCAACAACAGGGCTTTATACCCGGTACGGTGAAGTCGATATCAAAATGGTTTCAATAGTATACACGGCTCGGATTGTAGCTTTCTGTTAAAGGGATATGAATAATAGTCTTTTAACAGAAATTGATGGTGAAGTCATGGTCGTAGATTGCACTAAAATGTCATTAAAATGCTGTTATTTTCAGAACTATATTACTATTCCAATACTGTAAAATTTAAAAATGGATATTCAAGCAGCATATTTTAAAACTGACCGGTAACATTTCGTCAACAGCACATATAACTAGGCCTATTCGCAGGTCGCAATAATACCAACCGACTGTAGACACGAGTCGCATTTTCTATGTTAAAGCTACATGATTATCTTTTGGTGCCATCTGTGGGTGTTTCATTATAATTAAACATTATAATTAATCATCGTTTCCACGTCACAAATTTCTCATTTTAATTTAGCTCGGATTCCGAAGATATTTTGGGGAAATTGGTTCCGGTATTTGCATATTTTTAGTTCGAACCGACCTTATTTGGCCTTGCAATTCACTCATCATTCTGAGCATATTTTGTCCAGGAATTTAAATAAGACCTTTAATTATTTATTAAAGCACACACTTCGGCTGCCTCTCAGTGGTGCCACTAATTATACCACCTGTAACCATTTTTTCCCGAAAGCCGTTCTTTTCGAATCCAACAATATTTTCCAAAATAAAAGCGATTGAGTTAATACTGGAATAGAATATATTATGTTAGGTTAAAATTAAAGTAGCATTAAACAATATTTCAACAATTTACAGACAATAATCATAATAAAATACCAAACTATTCACAAATCTGTACGCTTAAATAAATACAGTTAAAAATATTAATTGCAATGAGCAAACTTCAATAAATTCAGGCAACACTATGCTACTTCCAATTATTTGTCATATATAAAAAATGCATATGTACATTAAAAAGTATATTACAATTCGTTAATAATGGAAGAAATAAATGCTAAAAATTAAGGTTTTTTGGGGGGATTGAAGGAATTACGAAGCCTATGAATGCGGTAGTATATAACGACCATTCAAAAATAGATATATAACAGTAAATATAATTAAAGACAATCCGGTACCTATGACTATGCCAATTGACTGAACCACTGACAAGGTTGTGGCTCATCTTCCTTGGTATATAGCAATTCAAGGATCTCAAAGTGTATATACATGTACATACTGTTCAGTGATAATGGTAATATCTGAAGACAATGACTGATGTGTCAATCGACAGCTTTTAAGCGACTGAAGTTTCCTTGTTGACGCAAGAGAATTGAAGTCTGAACGGAAATCAACGAAGCAATAATTCATTCCACCGAATATAGTTGCAAATGAATTCAAATGTGCCTGAAGTCGGGAATGTCATGTGAGATCGGAGGTAGAAAAGTGTGGCAGAGATCACACTTTCTTAGCGCATTCGTATTTAAAAAAGTCACAAGAAGAAGGAGAAGAGGAACAACAACAACGCGAGCCTCTCGTAGACCTGCGTGCCGCAGGTAAAAATGGATCGTTCATGACATCAAAGACGTTGCCTGTATGAGACCTGTCATGAACAACAACAACAATGCGGTCGACCACTTTACGTTGAGAACACCCATCTATTTAGAAGTTAGTTTATTTGACCACTAATTTAATGGCACTGCTCTTCTTGCTTAGGTCTGTGGCTCTTGATTATAAATTTTTTTTTGATAATTAGATCTCACTGTAAAAACCATGGCGGTATGAAATGAAAAATATGTGGGATAAAAATATGAGAAATTTCCTTATTTTTTTTACTGTTGTTGCGCATTTCGCATGCCATAACTCTCTGCTATGCATCCAAACTTCTACACTCATAAAACATCTTGGTCTATACTGTTAAGGGGCTGAGGAGTTGTAGCATCTCTGGTGCCTTATGTTATATTTCGTCATCGTAATATCTACTTCTGGACTGGCTAACTGCAATGGTGAAACTGGTAAGAGCTTGTTGACTGAGCTTATTGCTGTTACAGTGTGTGGTTTCATACGAATTCCAAGAGGTGAAATAATGGAGGGTTTCTTTAAATACAATTGAGGGTTGAAAACACAGTTATATGCAGGATTTGAGCAATTATGTCGCAATTTTGTGATATATTGCAGTGCTATTTGAATTCGTCAAAGTTCTGAAGGAGATTCATCTGCTTCGACATATAATCTTTCTTTAGGTGATGCTCTGAACGTTCTGAGGTAAAGTCTTAATCCTTGATACAGAACAGGATCTAGATTTGCTTGCACCGTTGTAAGGGAGCACATCAAAATTCGGATCCCCTGGTATAACTGAGGGAAACAAGTTTACGAATTAAATAAAGAAAAAAATAAAATAAAAATAGGTCAAATGTGTTGGTATTCGTGAACAGCCATCGTTATTTTTTTGACGATGGCTCTTGTGAAAGAATATTTAAATAGGGTCAAAATAAGCTCCAAATTTAAGGTAGGTCGCCATCCAAGATAGGGCATGAATAGACGTCGTTCTCCCTAATTTAAAATCCACCCATATTCCGTATTCCAATCAAACGGCAACGTTATAAATAGTTTGAAGATGATTCTCAAGAATATTCCCCCACCTTTTATCTGTTATAATGTAAACATTTTTGAGAAAGTATGGTGACCTCCAATTCTTATTTCATATTTTACAAGAATTATATAAATGCTGATTCATGCTGCAAACTAATGACCATTTTACGAATGCAATATTGTCCGGTCTATATCTGTGCCAGTTTTTCTATACACAGCTGTAATTTGTGGATAAACACAAAATCAAAATCTTCAAATCATTAAAAATCACATTTTTGTGAATACTACTACCACTATTATCGTAGATACAATAGGGGGACACGAAACTACATATAAACTTTCAGGTCAAGTTCACTGTGACCCAAAAATCAGGAAATTCTTGTTTGTGCCAAGAGACAAATTAATGGGTGAAGATGTGTCCAGTGTCAAAATTTAGGTCAAGGCCAAAGGTCCAGTTGACTGTTACCCCAATATTCGGAAATCATTAAAACTATTATTGTGTCAATAAGATACATTAGGGGGGGGGGGGTGACTATGTGTCACATGCCATTATTGAAGTCAAGGTCAAGTCAGTGTGTCCCCAAAATCAGGAAATTCTTATAACTCGCATGTTATGGTCAGTAGAAACACTAAGGCGAGACGATGTGTCATGTACCAAAATTTAGGTCAAGGTCACAGGTCAAGCTTACTGTGACCCCAAAACCAGGAAATTATTAAGAATCGAATATTTTGTGTCCGTATAGACACATAGGGGGAGACTATGTGATGACGGCTCCCCTCCGTCTGTCCGACCCCTCGTGCCCGGTCTATATCTGGGACTGTTTTTCGATCAGAAGTTCTATTTTTGGTGAATGAAATCCCTAGGGGAAACTATGTCCGTATCTGTGACAGTTTTCCATCCACAGTTTCTGTTGCTTTTGAGTGGATAAAATAAGTGGAGGCGATGTGTCGGGTACCAAAATTGAGGTCAAGTCCACATATCAATGGTTACTGTGGTCTAAAAATAAGAACATTATTTAAAATTCCTAATTTGTTGCGAGTGGATTCAATAGGGAGGAAATATGTGTGGGGTACCAAGATTTAGATCAAGGTCAACGGTCTCTGTTACTTCAAAATCGGAAAATCATT
>JAVTVY010050003.1:0-23182 GCA_036873755.1 Hanleya hanleyi | reverse complement strand
AAATGAAAATTAACCCATCAGAAAAAGTGCAAATGAAAGAACAATTCAAACAGTGTTAATGATTTTTTTTTTCAACTGAGACAAAGTAAAAAGCATTTTACATTTGTGGTTTCTTTTAATTTATTGTTTATTGTTCTGATATGATGTACTGCTAGAATAAAAGATCAGTTTTCCCCATGTTAACTTTGTTCCTTTTTAATTTTACCAATTTCAATTAACCTTTTATATGGTCATTTATCATTTCCATTTCTTTATTTACAGGCAGTCATATTTGACCATTGCTTCAACACCATGATAGTTTCCAGTATTAATTCCACTGGTATGTATGAACAAATTTCACACATGATATATTATTTAATTAGCCCAGTGAAATCTCAATGATACATAATCATGGCAATTAAAGAAGTCTGAGCAGACACATGTATTAAGTGTCAAACACTATTCTTTATTTTTCTTGTTTATACATATGATACCCAATCAATTGATCCAAATTTATCATTTGCCTACAGGCAACAGTAGTACATCATATAACAATTTTGGCTTTCATCTCTGAAAACACTTTCCATCAGCAAATGATCTTAATAATTTGACAAATGCAAATTATTTATCCGGCCACATAATCTCGGTTGCAAAAATATTCATTCCATAAGTTACAAGGACATTGGAAATAATATGTATACTATATTACAACTTTTTATTCTTGTTCAATTTCTAGGTCATAATCAGGTGTGCCAGTTTGATGATTGCAGTACAACTACATGTCACCTTCATGGGCATCCACCAACCTTTGTCAGTCCTGAGGCACCAGCTTGATGGAACTATTGTCTGAATTTCAGCAAATGAAAAGTTGTAATAATATAGAACAAACAATAAATAATACTATCTGATAGTTGTGTTTCTTGCTGGTCCACATCAGTGATGTATTCAGTATTCTACAATATATTAGAGACCATGATAAGACTTAAATCACAGTCAATATGTATCATATAGTGGTAAATGTCTTAGAGACCCACACAGTTGAACATTGATATCAGCTCACATAAATATGATGTTGCAAAAGTCCACTTGCTTATCTCACTTAAATGTATGTTGATTATTGTGATTGAATTCAACACCCTTCAACAGCTTGAGGAAAAAAATACCATGATTTCAGATGACACTAAGGTAAGACACCCATCACAACCAAGTGACATAGCTGGGTACATAGTGAATTTCAGGAATTAGCATACATGTAGAAAGGTAAATGAACATCACAGGCACGAATCTGTTATGTAATTTATCATCTTAAATTATGGATACATGTACATATTACTTGTGTTCTTCTGTATGTGGTTGACATGTACACATTTTGAATAAAAGAAATTGCCTTTGTCTTTTTGACTCAAAGGGTTTCTATAGTCTGTGTCTGGTCAAAGATCCCAAGAAGTTTTATTTTTTATATTTTTAAGAGCCCCAATTCAGGAAACTGAAATATGCAGAGTCATAGGATCTGATATCAAAACTATTCCAACAGCTAACAGCATTTTACAGACACATTCAATGTTGGCATCAAGGGGAATAATTATGCTGAAAATTTTGTGGAAAAAGTATCTGCATTCACTATGTTCACACAAAACCAAAACTAACAGCTTCTAATCTTTTCCATCAAAATATTTCAAGCTTGGACAGCTACCAGTTAAATCTAGTTGGCAGAGATTTGATAAACTTGTGATCAATGGGTAATTGGTTTGATACATGTAGAGACCAGCGGTGTATTGGTGGCCTGATCTGAACTATCAAGAATCATAATACATATTAATTCGAAGTGTGATATCATATGTCACAAGTCTGACTAAATCCTACTACTGCCCGGTGTTGTATATTACATTTGTAACATGCATTTCTGTTAATTTTCGTTCCCCAAGGAGGGAGGGAAGAGAGTGAGGGGAGGGGTAATGCTGAAATAGTTTTGCGAGTGTCCAGTGTGCTAACAATAGTTTTGCCTCAGTTCAGTATGATATATGCCGAGTCTATTTTTAACAGCAGCTAATACCTACTTTAATTCTTAGACAAAAGATTCCCCAGGCAGAACGATAGGTACAATAATGCATGAATCCTGGATGAAATTTACAGTTTGTACTTTTCCTAATTCCCATCCTATGGCTACAGTGTGGAGAAAGTTTTAATCAGTGATATTTGGACTTTTTTTTAACTTATGTTCCCAAAATTACCTTCAATGTTAGCATAATGGTCCCCTTCTTCACATAATTTGATGCAATTTATAGCTAGTTTAAAATATTCCCCATGCTGTAGATACAGGCAGGAGACAGGTAGATCACAGACCACAAATTTACACTGGAAGTTGGGCATCAATGCACCTGACTGAGAATTAAAGTTGGAAAGGGGAGATTTGGAGAGCATGATGTGGAGATGGACTGTCATACTTCCATCTGATATTATCCACAAAATCCCATTCTACATATCAATATTGTTACTATAACAATTCTTAACTTCATGTGACTAATCCAGTGCCCCAAATAGTACTTGCAATTCTTTTGAGTCAAGGAATAATGCCTGGCATTGCTGTTGAGCTAGAAACCGTCCTTGATAAATTGTCCGCCTGCCTGACACACACAAGTATTACAGTGCAGGTGGTCATTTACATGTGTAAAAGTCTGTATGCCAGATTTGTGGCTGATATCCAGTTTGAACTGTAATACATCCTCTTGTGTCCTGTTGTATCATCTTGCATCGATAAAGTGTTGATGTGGCAGAATCTGTGACCTGCAGGTTGGAAAACAATGATATACCAGTTCATTTTATAGTGTCAGAACTCATATGGAAAACATCATTACCGGTACATGATAAGTCGAGGGCAAAATTAGAGAATGTATACAATGAAAACTTAATCCAGTCTATGTAGAAAGCAAATCATGAAAAATGAAAAAAAAAATTGATGGATCTTAATTGGCCATGAATGGATTGTAACTCAACCATGTTTATTTAATGGATTTAGTCACCTATAAGCATGACAAGAAGCTGTGAATTAGTATATGATTGTATTACCGTACATGAATCTCTCAATGGAGCAATGTTTTGTCGAAGGGATTCATATCGTAATCAACCAGTAGCTGTATTTTGAATAAAGAAGTTGTTCCATATGTTTGCGAAAGAAATGGATCCCAATTAGAAATTTAAAAACGTGGCCTACTCAGTCAATTGCTTTCCTTTTTAACAATATACAAAAATATCATTTTTTTTGTTTTTCATCAATAACTATTATGATGGTGAATGTGCAGACTTGAAATATCATATAATTATAGTATTCATATCATAGTATCTTGATATTATAAAATACCATAGAATCGTAATATTAGTAGGATGAATACATACCTGGTACCAGCTGGATTAGGGATTTTGTGGCATTATGTGTCACAGTGTGGCTGCCAATAAATGGAGAGAGAAGGATTTTGGTACAATGTTATATTTATATGGTGTAACGGTAAAAGTAACCTTAAACAAAACTTAGCATAACTAATATGTGGGGAGTGGTGCCAACTTTATGTGCTGCAGCCCATAAATCAATCCAGAATTAATTTACTCTGAAATATTGACTGCTTACTAGCTGGAGGATGGAACGGGAAACCTTTACAGCTGGTACAGAGATACATGTGGTTTGAGAAACAACAAACTATGATTTGATGCTTATTAAATCTTTTATACATGAAATACATCCGAAGTTGCACCCCAAACTAAAATACCCCCCCCCCAGTCACGCCCCCCTCCTCCAATGAAATTGAATTGATTCACAGAAGTTAGGATTTTTCTTAAAAAATCAAGGCCGCTGGTAACTTCAAATACTTGATAATATTATCAGAAAATATAAGTCGTCCATTGTATTGGTATTTGGGCGCTTTTTGAGATAGTTTCTTTCTCAAGTGAGTGCATTTACCTCGCACATGTTATTGCATGCAACAACAACAACATGGGCTAGTTTCACTGCTGTGACAAAAATCATCAGCCGGCAAATGCTTTGTGATATACAGAAATGACGAGCGGTGTACCAGGAATCGCTACATCATGACGGCATAAATTGCCGGTAGTAAACTTACCAGAAAAACGGCGAAGTTGACATCGTCCTATGCCTATAACCTGGGAACCTGGGTAGCCGCCATGTTGAATCTCCCGCTGGAGGCTGCCATTCGATGGCCAACCTCGCCACGGGTGCGCTCTCCGACTGGACAATTGGTAGACTGGATACCCGTCTCTATTAATAACGTTGGGATACATAGAGACTGGCCCCGGGTCCTGTGACCTTCGCCTTGGCGGCGACGTCATATCCCATAATGCCTCTCGTGACGTTGATCCGTAAATGTTATAACACACGTGCGAGCCTTACGTGAAAAACATGAAATGAATTCCACTGTATTCGGAAAGAATATTCGGGAATGAAAAGGCACAAGATATATTGTCTGCTGTAGAATTTAAGGGCAATCTCCATTTATAAACTAAAAGTTGTACTATTAGTATTATGATCACGGACAGACAAATACATGGTCATAATAAAGTGACATTACTGTGGTTAAACAAATGGGGTTACAAATAAAAAAGGAATTGATTCGACTTCTAGGCTCTTAAAAATATTCGTTTATCATATTTTTAATATATGTTTTTCTACAATGTCTGAAACACGTTCATTCGAGTAACGTGTGCCAACAAGGCATGGAAAGTCAATCTGATTCCCCAAGACGATGCCAATATACAGTTTTTGACCATTATCTCGATTTTTTATGTTCTGCAGAAGTGTTATATTCACGATCCTATGCTACATTCATGATCCTATAATACAAGAAACATGGGGAATGTATTCAGATTTAAAATTAATTGATGAACTTTCACTGAACCGGACCAAATCTACTTGTCGGCATCTCATGGAAAATTCCCCGCCGGTGAATCGACACGGGTATCTTTTTCAGTAATGTGTTCGCCATGAAATACAAGGAAATCTTCATCAAACTATATATTTCCGAAATGAACATCTCCTCAAGATAGAAGAAATACCAGAATTAAAATCGGATATAGATATGGCGAATCTTCCAAATCAAGTGATCAATTTGCCAGCCGTTGTTATTTATTGGGCACTGCAATTCATCAACAGAAAGCATTTTCGGTTCTATTCCGATATTATCCTTTTTATGGTTATGGTTATCCTTAAATGGTTATTATTGCCTCATCTCTGAGGTCAATTTCTTCTCAGATATCCGAAATGACTTAACTGTTGAATATAGAAGTGAGCGCATGCAACCGAAACTGCGTAGATTGAAATACATACCGGTACTGGCAAATGTAGCCGTTGGATCGCTGATTATATTTTGCAGAATGCAAACGCGATTAGACGTTTCTTTACCTGGAGACAAAATGTTTGCTTGAAAAAAAACAAAAAAAACAATCCCAACTTTTGTTCTCGTTTTCAACGTTTCATAAAGAAGCTTAATAGCATTCAGAAAGCAACTCTATGGAAAACATTGCCGGCTATACATGCTACTCTGGCTGAAAGTTAATCATACCGTTTCGGTCAGCCATAAATGCAGTATTTGCATGCATCACATGGCAGTGTGACTAAACGTCACGGGACCTACGAAGTAGGGAAGGAATTAGGACTCCCGACGCGAACTGAACTCTCGGAACCCGCACCCCCTCCCCCCCCAAGTTGAAATCCTGCCTAAATTAAGATGGGCACAGCCCAAAGTCAGAAATTTTCATCAAAAGTAGGTCAGCTCAGAAATTGCTGGTAACAGTCCCCTAATGCACCTTCATGCCAAAAATCAAGGTTCTAATGTCAATGGTTCTCCTTATTTTGCCGACGAAAGGATTCGGATGGACTCACCTCACTCTCACTCATTACCGGACAATTTGCAAATGAGAGCCTACTTCGTAGGAACATAATGTTTTTACCAAATACGAACAATACCAATAAAGCCTGGGAACAAAATACATCAGACAAGCGGATTTCACCTTTAGTAATGGCCAGTTATTCATTGATTGCAAATTTAAGAGTTAAGAATATCTCTTATTAAAGCTTGTCCGGTTGAATATCGCTAGATATTCACGTGGACCTTCTTAAAACTAACACCAGTACGAGGCTTCAGCAAATTAGATGCATCTGTGGCTTATTTGCTCCCGAGCACACCGGACGAAATTTCCTAGATGCATCTCACAGAAATTAACAATTTAAATCAGTGTGCGAAAAATGAACACTATGCAGGCGCACTGAAGAGAAGATATATTTGATGTCGGCATATATTATAGTGAATGATGTTACCACTGTTCTCCTATATCGAGACAAACACACCCAGGCAAATCTCTGTCAAGATTTGATTTGACTGCATTCATTACCAAATTATATTTATTACCATCTGCGCGAACCCAGTCAAATCAAATCTCAAAAGAGATGTCCCTTGGCTTCTTTGCTTTGATGCATAATTGAAGTGGGTGCACCTAGCGCTATAGTGGTTTTACAACTGATATTGAACTGGACATGTGTGGATGATTATTACTGAAAGGATGTGCTCATTTATTGACTTCAGTCTTGTGGAAGAGAATGTGCAACAACAGTGATGCTGATTTATATTTATCACAAAAAATATGAGTTCGTAGGGTTACAGGAAACATAAAATTCATTTTGAATGTCTGTAGGTCCTATAAACAACTGGGAAGCACTTGCAGGTCATATAATTTTTATTCTGTCTACTGAAGTCATTTCCAGCATAACAAATGGTGGATTTGGAAAAAAGCTGAAGAAAATAATTAAGAGAGAAAAAAAACGCAGGATGTTGTATTACATGGCATCACATTTTTTTTGCCTAATATTTAAGTCCTTTCAGTTTTTCAAGGTTCGGTTTTAAAAGCATTTGGAGGCAATGGACTGCTACACACCTAAAATTAGAGAATATTCTGTCAAATGGCATACCAGTACTCTCTATCCCACATTTCAAAGTCTATTTATAACAGTGTTCATGGTACTGCAGAGAAAAACATGTGACTCCACATTCATTGGAAGCCAGTCCATGGATCAAGTCCGTCTGATTCACAATCAGTCCATGTTATACTCCTCTCAGTTCGGATATTAAAGATTCAGTTATTTTAATATTTTGGATGTGTATTATTCCATATATGGAGGCCTGTATCATTCAATACTCTGTTTTTTCTCAAAAAATCATAATGTAAGAGTTAATATGTCCAGTCCACATTGAAGAGAGCATGGGTCTGCATTTTCAAAATGTCTTTTATTTCTGTTTCTCTTCACTTCTGGTATTTCAATCTTCAAGCTGTAAAACAAAACAAATGTAAGTTATGATATATATGAAAAATCTTAAATGACCCATAGAATCACATCAACATAGCAAGTATACTTCGTTCTACCTTTTAAAGAGCTATTTTTTCACTGAAGTCATCTAAATGTCTACTTCACAATTGTCCATATGTGGTGAAATGAGTGATGAATGTTAATTAATATGGATGTAAAACCATTTTTTTCACAAACATGCTACATGAATGATAATTGATTCTTTTGCTATCCAAGATAAATTACCCCAATTTTGCTTGTGATGATAGCTTACATATTGATATTCTACATTGAATTCTTCAACACATTTTGAGACTGAAACTGTCATTTTCTTGTTTTGTGAAAGATAATCTGTCCATGGGATGAGAAAATTTAACTCATAAATTTTAAAGATTTTTACCCCATGAACCCATTATTTTTCTTGCAATAAGAAAATGACATTTAATGCCCTAGAATATTTTTAAAAAATCAGAATTAGTGATTCTAATACATTAAATATTGAAGGTAAATCTGGAAGCTAGCACCGTAAATAACTTTGGGGTAATTAGTTAGATATTAAAGACTACATATTTGAACACTTATGTCTTACATGTATGAAATTACAAGAAAATATATTTATTTCTAGAAACACATCAAAATTCTAGAATAAGCTTACAGATCTTTCCAGATTTAATATCTACAAGGTTTTTTTTGTTTTTATAAAACCATTTTTTTGATGTGTAGTTATAAATTTGTTCAGTGCCACCCACTGAATAAATAACAAACTCATCTTAAGCAATTAATTGCTAATTAAAATTAGAATGTATCTTACTTTCAACTCCTCCACATATATGACAGCCAGTGTCCAGGTTTGAACTTTCCCTCCAAACTCAATGGTGGTTTTAGGTTCTGCAACATGAGAGCAAGAGTACACATGATTTGTGTATTAGAGGACAGGTTCATATTTGATTTGTTTGCGCTAATGACATAATGTAACTTATGAAATACCTTTCATATTGCACATGGCGATATGATGTGTAGAATGAAAGTTTATCACATGAGAAACAGTTAGGTATCAAAATGTAGTACATGTATCATTTTCCACACAGCAAAACTACCATTCTTAGTTGATGTGATCTTAAAAAGTAATAGGATCAGCTTGATTCTGTTTATACATGTATAATGGGAAATCATGGCCTCAAACTTTAACAAGCACATTTTTTTTTATCGCCATTGAACTAATTTACATGTCCCGTATACAGTATCGCTGAATTTTTATCCAAGGTAAGCTTAGTCTGCAAAATCATATATCTTGATGTGATCATGTCATCTAACAAGGCCAAAAGAATTCATCATTGCCAATGCCTGAGACAAGTTCAGATCATAAAACTATTACATATTTGTATATTTGTATTTGTATATATTGCGCACAGAGAGGCCTCATTTGAAACAAAGAAATTAGATCTCTGGACAGCTAGGTGATTTTAGACTTCCTCACTAGAATTATTAGATATGGTAATTAAAAACATTCATCTTTTGCTACTTCACCTTAATAAGCCGATTCCATCATCAAAAAGTTGGACTGTGGCGTTGCCTCAAACAAATCGGCATCACAAGTCACTGTAAATTTAAATGAAATAATTTAATTTCTTCACAGATTAATATGTGAAAGAATTTTCATAAAACCCTGAATAAAATCAAACTATTGAAATTTGTGTGTGGGAGGGGAGGGGCGGGGGGGGGGGCAGAGGAGGGGGCGGGAGTAATGGGAGCAGCTAATTATTGATATAATTTTAATTTACTGAATATATGTATAGGCCCTAAATAGGCAGTAAAAAATATATGAATATGAAAGAATTATCACAAAACCCTGAAATAAAATCAAATTATTGAAATTCGTGTGTTGGGGGGGGGGGGGGGAGGAGGGGGCGCGAGTAATGGGAGCTAATTATTGATATAATTTTAATTTACTGAATATATGTATAGGCCCTAAATAGGCAGTAAAAAATATATGAATATGAAAGAATTATCACAAAACCCTGAAATAAAATCAAATTATTGAAATTCGTGTGTTGGGGGGGGGGGGGGGAGGAGGGGGCGCGAGTAATGGGAGCTAATTATTGATATAATTTTAATTTACTGAATAAATGTATAGGCCCTAAATAGGCAGTAAAAAATATATGAATATGAAAGAATTATCACAAAACCCTGAAATAAAATCAAATTACTGAAATTCGTGTGTTGGGGGCGGAGGAGGGAGCGCGAGTAATGGGAGCTAATTATTGATATACTTTTAATTTACTGAATATATATCGGCCCTAAATAGGCAGTAAAAAATATATGAATATGAATAATATCATATATAAACGGTTGCAATCCGATTTTGGGTGGAATATTTGAACAGAATGACGACTCACAATGTGTATATCAACACGTGCGAGACTAACCTGTAAAACACACCAATTCAGTCACCGCACCCTTTGCCTTTAAATTGGTGCTCAACTTGAACTACTGAATGCAACAACAAATGGAAGGTCTCAAAACAAGCAGGGATATGTACTTTATAAACACCCAAGTTGAGCTAATTCTGAGTCGTCGGATAATCTGTTTTTGAAAACATTATTTACCGACTATTTTACAGCACATCGTGCCAAACTTGCTTCACAATGGCGCCAAGATGGGACACACTCATCGCACGAAGTTGTCAATATTTTTACAAATACATCAGCCCTTGTCCTATTTTGTATGAGTTAACCAGTCATTGGTACCCATACTCTATAAATATGTTCATGTTCAAGCAGAAACCACAAATTAAAATAGTAAAAACTGACATAAAAGACACCAACCTGCTGTTGCAATGTTGACAACTTCTGCGTCTTCGCAAGTCACGTGATTCGGCTCAAGGGGTCAAGGTCGCGTCAACAAAATGCTGGCCAAGGCCTAACCCTATATGCAGCGAAGGATGACGTAGCGTAATGTGGGTTAGGTATCCAGACTAGCCCTATATACTACTTCTGTAGATATGGTTTGGAGATTTATTGATTTATTTGAAAGATGGATCAAATTGTTTCTTTTTGAGATTAGGTTCCAATCATGGAGTATACTGACAACACTAAGGCCACATTAATAAGACTACTTGACAATCCGATTAATAAAAGTACGTCTGAAAGACTAGACTTCAATTCTTAACGGAAATAATTAGGCTCAAAAATGCTTACCACAAAAAGGTAAGGATATGCGGCATATCTGTACTTATATTGTGTGCATGATAGTTTTTTTTTTCTAAAGGAAAAATGATAGCATTAAAGGTGGACCGAAATGGGGTCATTTTTTAGAAGAAATTTCGAGTGAGTGTACATACACCGAGGTATTTATAATTGCATTTATAATTATCTTGGATTTCATCTTTAGCATCACTGGCCTTATTTGCATTTGAGAAATTATGTGCATTTTCTCCGAATTTGACTGGCAATGTCTCTGGAACTACCGGGAATTGCAAATTACATATCATCAACATACTCTTTAATGAGTGAACGTGATGTCAATCATGAGTCCAATCCCGATGAAATGTAGGATGTTGTACACTGGAAACTGGATTATCAAAGCAATGTTATATCTGGTTACCATTGCAACGGTTACAGTCAGAAATATGGTGATAAGCCATCAGTAACTGCCATCATCTTTTCAAATGGTGATGATGCCTGACCATCACCCTTTAACCCTACCTGGCCTGGTTTCCGCTAACCCCCCCGTTGGTGTTTTGTTCATATCTACGGAACGACGATAAATTGAGAGCTGACCCCTCGAGCAGAGGATCATCGAAAAATTCAAAATGGCGGCCATATTGGGTACCAGAAAAGTGATACTTTCGTCAGAATTCTTTAAAATATTTGCTTTCCTGATGGAAAAGTGAGTCAAACCTATTTTATTTCAAGTCAGATTATTATTTACTAATTTATTATGCAGTTTTTGCGAAGAAAACACATAACAAAAATTTGACCGAAAAATCGTCATTGTGACGTCATCATGGTGGCCATCTTAGATTTCTCTACATTTTGTAGTAGAGTTTAGCCCAAGTTTCAACCCTCTAACCTTAGGGAAAGCGAAAATATTTACGGAGGGCACTTTCCGCTCCCCCCCGGAATAAACAGCTTGTATCACTGATGTCCCTACTCTCCTTGCTCCCCCCGCTGATCCATATCGCATATTTCGCGCCTCTTGGCCGTAAGGGGGCGCTCTGCACAGGCCAACCACCAATGAATATCACTCTTACGGAAGAGTCTTGGTCCGCTTTGTTTCACGGTAACCAACATCCGGGCATCCGACACCTTTTCTCTCAGTGGGTGGGAGGTCTTTCAGCCAGTCACCATTAAATGTTTCCATGAAATGACGGCGCTAAGCTGCCAAGATTAGTCTTTCGGTAACAGCAATAAATTACCTAGCGTATATGACATCTAATGAGTGATAACTGTGTGGAAAAACGCGAGAAACTAGTGAACTATTTGTTCACAATCAACTGTGAATTAAAGCAATATGAGTCATCTCCATTTTCAAACGTTCATATGTCGTTATCGGCAAAACTAACAATATACGGACGGTCAAACAGCTCCAATTACGTTAATTTCTGAGTTAAGAGTGAACAGATTTTTGGATAACTTCCTCCATTGTTTAGTAAGGTTCGTCATATCAAATTTAAGAAGAATCTGATGAGCGGTTCTCAAGTTATTACCCGGAATCAAATTTGGTATTTTGCCACCAGGTGACCGGAAGGCAATCCCACGCAACATCTTCCGGCAGGATACATGCATGCTAAATTTGAGGAGATTCCGATGAGCAGTTCTCAAGTTAATGGCTGAAAACAAATTTTGATTTTAACACCAGTCAGGGGGTGCCACCTATAGGCGTAAGTGGGCGAAACGCAATCACAAGCGACATCTCATGTCATGATATTACCCATAAACAAATTTGGGATTTTGCCACAAGGTGGCGCCACCTTTAATTGCAAGTGAGTGAAAGGCAATTCCATGCAACATCTCCTGGCATGGTACATGCATGCTAAATTTGAGAAGAATCCGATGAGCATGCGGTTCTTCAGTTATAGGCCGGAAACAAATTTCAGATTTTGTCACCAGGTGGTTTCACCTGTTAGCAGAAGTGGATGAAACGCAATCCCAAGCAACATCTCATATGGCAAGATACTACAATGTATTTATGCATGCCTAATTTGGGGAGAATCCGATGAGCAGTTCTCAAGTTATTTCCCGGAAACCAAATTTAGAAGTTGCCATCAGATGGCGCCACCTGTATGCGCAAGTGGGCGAAATATTGAAGAAATTCGACAAAGCATTTGGAAGGTATAGCTTGTGAATAATTTGAATGGACAACCACGGACATCCACGGACATGCACAGAAGATTGGAACAAGACCCAGTGGCGCCACCTTCAGGTGGATCTTGCTGAAACGCAATACCAACCCACGTCTGGTTACAAGGAGTGTATATGCTAAATTTCGGGGGAATCCGACAAAGCATTTGGAAGTGATCGCCTGTGAAGAATTTGAACAGAGATCCACAGAGAGCAAGACCCATTTTAACTGGAACGGATACCAAGAAGCGAAACTCAGTTGCGCCACCGTCAGGCAGATGTTGCTGAAATGCAGTAGCAACCGGCGTCTTGTCGCAAGGAATGCGTGTGCCGAATTTCGGGAGAATCCAACGAAGCGTTTGGAAGTTATCGATTGCAAAGAATTTGAACCGACATCCACGGACAGGAACAGACATGAATAAGCGAGACCCAGTGGCGACACCTTCAGGCAGATGTTGCTGAAATGCAATAGCAACCGGTGTCTTGTCCCAAGGAATGCGTATGCAAATTTCGAGAGAATCCAACAAAGCATTTGGACATTATCGCTGGCGAAAAATGTTAACGGACATTCACGGACACAAAGAGGCAAGACCCATTTTGACCCAGTGGCGCCACCTTCAGGCAGATGTTGCTGAATACCAACTGGCGTCTTGTCGCAAGGAATGCGTATTCCGAATTTCGGAAGAATCCAACAAAGCGTTTGAAGTTATGGCTTGCGGAAAATTGAAGCAGACATCCACGGCCGTAGACGGACATCCACGGAGATCCACGGAGATCCACGGACACAAAGAAGCAAGAACTATTTTAAAGTCCCCGGCCGCAACGCGGCGGGTGACCATAAGCTTACTATTTCTTGTGCGCTATGGTAACGTATTGGTCACTAATCCCAAACATGACACCCGCATTGGCAGTGGCATAAAAGGTTCGATCAGACGACACAAAGGATCACTGTGTCCAAACCTTATTATCTCGAATTATTTGACATTGTCAGAGCCTATTTGCTTACTTTTGTCAAAGAGAAAAATCTTTAACCTACCAAATATCTGTCTACCAATAGGAATATTTCATTAAATAAACTTCAAAGACTTTCCGTGCCCTCATCCAATCCGGTCAAAAAATATGAAATTCGAAGGCAGAATTAATTATTCAAAGATGTTGCTTGCTTTTCTCATTAATATATCTCTTTGTTCAGTAGCACCATATATAAGCAGGTATTCTAATGGATACAAGTTGTGTATCCATAATTCACTTCTGGAATCGACAATATGCAGAAAGTAACGCATTGAGCTATACTATTTCCATCTCCGTTCCTCCACAACCACTGAATCGCCTTGCTTTCGCGATATGGATAATAAAAACACCAAAACGGTGAAGTTATAGTTCTATCTTTGTATATATTTTTTAGGAAACAATTTACAAAACTCATCAATGTCCGTTAGTTTGGAGGCCACATGAAAGTAACTGTTGGTTTTGGGCAGTAATATGCAGTAAATATATAAAAATGTATATCAGCATCACACTGAATTTTAAATTGTCCATAAAAGATCGAACTAAATTCTGGAAAAGTCTTCAAAAAATTTAAATGTCAATCTGTAAAAAAAAAGATACACTGTCAAATGTGTACATTTATCACAAAGTTCATCGTGCAATGCACATAGAGTCTAGAATCATGGATTGCTATATATCGTCTGTTGAATATTCAAGCAGCGAAATTCACATCCTACATATTTAGGATATATCTAAGAAGATCTCCTGATTGGTCGACATACAGCTATCTTTTTCAGCACCTCGGCCTTGATACCAATCATCTCATAGCGACTCTGTGAGTTGTCAGTTTTCCTTCTAATATGGCGGACGAGATCTCGTACGGTGTCGAAGGTGAGTAGGACCGCGGTACCCCCGGGGTTTACTCGGCCGATCTTATTATTGGCGTGGGAGTCGAACAACCGAATTCGTCCATCATTGTCTCTCATAACGGCTCCGGTCACATCGTCCACAGTGATCAAGGCGCCGGTATAGTTACCGTCCATGATCCAACTCAGCGCATCCTCCATCGGAGTGTCATGAAGCCCCATTTGTCTGGCGCATGCCTTGTTCCTGGCTTGAACCTGGCCGTAGTATTCCTGAGATTTGTCCACAGTCACAGCCTGCCTCGCGGAGAAGAATCGACCATTGGACCACTCGGTGTCATGACTTGGGGCAGGCATGAGGTACACCGCCCTATCACCAGACGGGATCTCATGAAGACCGAGTCTTGTATCAACACTCCACAGGGACGAGATTCTACTATATTGCATATACATACCCATCTCACACTTCAGATATATCAAGGGAGGTAAAGTTGAAATGCACTTTTCCGCCAAAAATTACCGGATTTCAGAGGCTCGATTGAGAACAAATAAACGCAATTTATTCATACCTGGCGGTGTTCAGGTTTTCTGTTACACTTCATAGCACAAATCCCGGCTCGTATAAGGCGCTGCGGTGCATAGTTTTTGTAAAATCCTCTCTCAAATCAACGGTTAAATTCCCCCGCTTCGAGCATCTTCACGGACGTTGAATGACTGCCGTAGCCTCAAACCCGAAATCCTAACAATTATGTCACGCACAACGAACAACGCTGATCGGCTATCTTGGATTGACGGACACGTTTCAGTTTTGAATTTCGCGCACTGTCCACTGCAATAGTGCAGAGACTCTATAATAATAATAAAAACTTTATTATAGAGTCTCTGAATAGTGTAAACAGTCAATCAGCGTTGTTCGTGGTGCGTGACGAAATTGTTTTGATCTCGGGTTCGAGGCTACGGCAGTCCCTCTTGCATATGGCTCCAATTTCAACGTCCGTGAAGATGCTTGAAGCGGGGGAATTTAACCGCTGATTTGAGAAAGGATTTTACAAAAACTATGCACCGCAGGGCCATATACGAGCCGGGATTTGTGGTATGAAGTGTAACAGAAAACCAGAACATCGCCAGGTATGAATAAATTGCGTTTATTTGTTCTCAATCGAGCCTCTGAAATCCGGTAATTTTTGGCGGAAAAGTGCATTTCAACTTTACCTCCCTTGATATATCTGAAGTGTGAGATGGGTATGTATATGCAATATAGTAGAATCTCGTCCCTGTGCAACACTCTTCCGATTTGGAACTGTCAAGAGCTTGCGATGACTTCTGTCACCATATCTGTAGGATAACAAAATAGACAATCCGTTTTAAATTCACGTCATATCATCAATTAGAGTTGTTAACTTCTTTGTTGTTATGGCAAAATAAAAAATATATGCAAATTTGCCGCAAAGAAGCGATCGAAATTTATATATGTTTAAACACAAGTCGTAAAATGTTTTGAATAACATACTTTGAATCGACCGTAAGACGTCCAGATAGGTGGTGTGACCTCTAACCTGAGGATGGCATCCATGTCACGTGAGGTCCAAGTTTGAACAGGCAGGGTTGTGGACACCATGATAGCGCTCAAAGCAATGGACGTACACTGGTTCCCCCGGAACTCCGATAATCCTTGTCCGTTGGAGTTTTGGTGGAAGGAAGCACATATAGTTTCAGCCGGATTTGGAGACATCTGGTAAGTCTGGCCTTTGTCTAAAAGAGGGAATGTATGGAAGCATATAATATCGAAACAGTGGTAAGCTAACATTATAAAAGCTGGAGAAACCATAAATAAGAAAAAAATTAAGCACCCTCAACTAATAAAATCCCAACCAATTCATTAAAAGTACAACTGAATTAGAAGTTTTTCCGAAGATGATCAAATCAACAGCAAAGGAAGCAATGAAACCACTTTTTTTTTAGAGTCAGTGGTCTGGGGTGTTCAGTCTATCCGAATTCGATGACATTCGAGAAGGCTCTACATGACGGAAAACCAAACATAATTTCTTACCGTGAACAATATAGTGCAGGTTTTGTTGAAAATATAGATTCATTGTCTTATTTTTACGCCTGTATTCTAATGATATATTCCCCAGTCATGCATACGAGCAAAATCACTGGATCTGTACCTGGACAATTTGACCATTTGAAGATAGTCAGGTTACCCCGTGGATTACAAACTTCTGAAGCGGATCACGACCGGACTGTGCAATATGTCATCATTTAATCAAGAACCGAACAATGTAGTAGTTTCTATCAGGACTGATCCATTCAACCAGCGAGTTTGGGTGTTGAAGATTTTGGTTGCCAGCTTCAAAAATGACACTGTCCAATATCGCGGAGAATTATTGCGCTCAAAACCTAACATTTTTTCCTGTTTTAAGCTTAATTTGCACGTTCCTAGTAAATAAATACCCACCAAAACAAGAATATTTCCTGGATATATCGAGAAGTGAAGAAAATTTTGAATATATCAAAAACGAAAATCCCTGTAAATCTGGTGTCTGCGGATTGGCTATAAGCGAAGTTGACTTCATCGGAAGAATGCAGCACGACTGGACACTTGTTACCTTGTTCGATATTGACCAATTATTGGAGGTTCCCAGATGACCGATATCATTTTTAAGATGGTCAATAATATATATACCAAAGTGGACTGCAACCGCAAATATTAGCCCTTTGCTCCGCACGCTCGCCAGATGGTAAAGAGTTACATTTCGCAGCTAAATGAGGTGTAACAAATTAACGGTATAGAGTCTACCAATTTTCACTCCGCCAAGCTTTAATGTCAATCTATTCAGAGTGAATATGAATATCAGAATCACGATATGATTTCCTCACCTTCTGCTTTTGGTGTCTTGCGTTTTTCAGCAATCGATCGGACATCCACAATCTTAACATTCTTATACCAGGCCGTGGAATCATTGTTGATGTTCTCAAATGTGGAAGAACTGTCAAAAAAAGACAATCAAAGTATTTTCATTGTCTCATGGCTCTAGGTCTTACATCTAACAAAATCGGAAAGTGATCACTCATTCATGGTGACAATATCCTTTCTGTTGTCAAAATGACACATCGGATTTATGGAACATGAACACATGATTTCAAATTTCTTATCCAATGGGGTTCTAACAGGTAGAACTTGCCGAAGGGCGGTGGTTCTCTCCGGGTACTCCGGCTTCCTCCACCAACCAAACTGACTGTCACCATATGAGTGAAACAAACTTGAGTGTGACATTAAGCCAAACTCCCTCCCTCCCTAACAGGTAGAAACATATTTTCCTTCTACTATTCTCACTCAGTTATCACTCAGTGCTGAGATATATATATATATATATTTTAATAGTGTTCAAGCTTAATATCGGAAGAACTTGGATCGACCCCTGTCTTCAGGTTGCGAACTTGTCATGTTGTGTCAATATTGCTGCGGACTTGAACGGATACAGATTTGTGTTGTCGTGGTATTGACCGTACATGCAGGCACTGTAATGGAGTTATTAGTCACTGGATTGGAGTTATCAGGCAATGCGTAAGTGGAGCTATGTAATAGTGTGAATGTCATGCAACAGGAAAGGCTGAGAATTTATTTACCGAGATATTTTCCGTCTCTTTACCGTCACAGATTGGCCTTCTGCTTCATTGGCGGTCTGGAGAAAAAATGACGTTGGATATGAAAGCGACTGTATGTGAATAGAAAGGACGGTTGACCAAAAACGTAAATTTCAGAACAAATCGGAAACGATATGTGGGAAAACTTACATCTACATGATCCCCACCGGAAACTTCATTCATGTATTCACGTTCTATACTTCGTAATTGTGCCATTTTTCGAAATTTCCAGTAAGAATCAGGAGCATTTAGACTGTGCCACTTTCTGTCTGTGTACTTCCTTGCTTTTATGACGTTGCTACCGTAAACAAATGACGTAATAACGTTCAAGAACGTCATGACTTCGGTTGCTTCGTCACGCTGTGCACAATATTTCATGACGTCATTAACGTCCTACATGAGTTATCTTCCATGATTGGTGCGTGCGCTCATTGGTAGCACAAGACAATGAGGGACCTGTTCCGATTTAATTCTTAAACAAAGTTTCGCAAAGATGGATGCACTGGCGCGTGACTCCAGGTGTCAATTTATGGTATCGTACTTTTTGTTTCTATTCCTACAGCATGGGAGATAGTTTTAATCAGAGGTGACTGGCCTATTTTTGACTTGGAATTTGCCAACATTATCATAGCATAATGGTCCTTTCTTGGAAAAGCAGGATAATTTGATGCATATATGCCATATTTACACCAGTTTTCAATAGTTAAACATATGTCCCATGATGTAGACATAAGCAGGAGAGGAAAGGTACGACCCACGGGGAGTCAAATCGGGAAACGCCTTGACATTCCGTGTTGAACATGTATTGACAGTGGGCAATATGATTGGACATGAGATAAGACGATACACCTTCAGACTGCCTGTTGTGACTTTATACGGTCTCAACGATTTTGTTCGCGTAAACATCAATATATTGTGATGTTACACTATGCAACTATGAGTCCAGGGAGAAGAAATAACTGTAATTGATATATCCCCAAGAAGGCATTATTTTGTTTGAAGTGGGATATACTTAATGCGATTAGCGTAAACTGTTGTTTTGAATTTTATGCTTAGTTTGTGTATTGTTCACGTTGAGACGGAGTAAAAAAAAATGAAGAAAAGTTAAATTATATTATTATATTTAACTTGTAAACTCTATAATTTAATTTCTCTGTAGATTATCGAAGCTTGCGTTTTGGAACAGGAGAAAAGAATGAAGAACGGCATATGTGAGGCAAAGTTGAGGCAAGAAACAATTGAAACATTATTAGTATATGCATGATTAATAATGTAATATGATTGCTTAACAGAACTTCGAAGTCTCCCACTTCGGTGGTCGAGTAGACCACATCAAATCTGAAATTGCGATGTTAAGGGCCGCTGCCATGTTAAGGGCTTCAACAGCCCATTTGCCATTCAATCCCCTCGCGGTACTTAGTGAGGTGGCTTAGGGCCATATTTTGGGGAGATTGTGACACGCTGGACCAAAGCACCAAATTTGGCACACTCATCACTTGAGGCATATAGAAAAATATCAGAAGGGGTGCCCTTTGCTCTGGGCTGTGGGATGCCCTCTGGCCCCCAAAAGGGCTTCTGAGGGGCAAAATTGTTATTTAAAGAATAGTTAGCCTAGAAACAGCTTCGTTATTTTCATTACCCTTCAGGCTGGGAAGCTGAAACTTGCACATTGTATCACTGGTTCATGCGCTACCGGAAAATGTCACAAAATCCAAGATGGCGGCCATGATGACATCACAGTGACATCATATTCCCAACATAAGTCATTTTGCGGACGATTTTTCCGACCGATTTTCCCCATTTGTTACTTGTGGAATTTTCTTCGCTGAAACTGCTTGGTAAATTAGTAAATAATCATCTTATTTGAGATAAAATAGTTTTGAGCACTTTTGCGAAGAACAACACATTAATTTTGAAGGAATGCGATGAAAACAGAACTTTCTGGTACACCCTAATGTTATCCATTATGAATTTTTTCATGAAGCTGTGCTCCGAGTTTTATGCAACAGGCTCAAAAATAACATCAGTATCATAAACTATAACTGCTGTAAGTTACAGCATGGAACCAGACACCCTCCATCCACCCTATGAAACACTGAGGACAGCACACAAGACACAGACAGGACGCTTACATGGTGCAATAAAGACAAGTGATATTACAGTGCTAGACATCACATGATCAAGTTCCTGTTGCTTCTCAGCAAAATGCATTGAAGCAACAGGAAACTGTACCCACCCAATCACCCGTGCGACATACAAGTAACGTGTTGTAGCACTTGTCTATATATTATCATTGAATGGACACAGCTTTGGCCGAATGTTCATGGAACTTTGTCAAGACAGCTGTGGGAATACCAAGTTTGAAAATAGGTCAAAAGCCTGTCAAACATTTTCAGGATAACTATAGGGATCTCAGAGAGTGAATAGACACAGAAAAAGGATCGGAAATTGCATTTAAAGGTCAACCCAAACGGAATTTTTTTTTTGTCTAAAAATCCTTAAAAATCATAGTTCATACTTCACTTTGTATGAAAAAAATATTGAAAAAATTCTAATCTGATCAGAAACACACGTAATATGGGAGCAAAGTGGGCTTTTCCACACTTTCACAGCTGGGTTGATGACGTCACGCAGGGAAGTTGCCTGAGAAAAAACAGCGGATAACATGGAAAGCGAGTGCAGTCAGAGCTCCGGTTCAGATGCCGATTCGAGCGATATCAGCTGCTTAGATGGAAATATTTTTCGCCAAGAAGATGAAATAGACATAGAGGAGGATGATGACGGGCAAATTAACAGTTGTTTGCAGACCAACGGCGGAATTCAGCCCTATCAATTTGAGCCGTACGGCTCCGATTCTGACAGTGACAACCACTCTGACAACGTGGAACTCGACGACGACAGGATTCGGAGAGGTCGTTTGTTGAATACAGATTGGTATGCAACTTGACTGGAAACCTTATTATCGTCATCTATAAGACCAAATGTCCATATATTTCAAACTGTATTGAATGTAGAACGATTCTGTGATGTAACGAACGAGCACATCTGTGTTGTTATTGTTGTTACTGACCGAGGCAGCCTTTTCGAAGGGATAAACTCCGGGATTCGGCAGTATGGACAGTAAACTGTTGATAACTCTACTGATATACGTCCGACTTGAATTTTGTTTGTTTTCCCATAATCCCCATGAAATACCAATTTCAGAATTATATAGTTTGATAAAAAAACTTTGGACATTCATGGCGAAAAGTAAGCCGTGGTGAGTGGATCGGCATTCACATTTGCTCAATTTTCGACAAATTACCTCAATTAAATTGAAATCGAATGATATTCCCACAATCTCAAATGTCAAGGGATTATGAAAGTATAATTATCACTTCTGTATCTGCAGCCATTCACTCCAATTGGTGTTTTTTATTTATTTACTTATCAAACGTATATATATTTATGAAAGATCATTTTATTATTATTATTAAATAGTATATAATTTAGATAATTTATTTGCGTGAAGTTTGTGCCAACATTTAGCTAAAAACGCATACATAGAATGAATAAAATTGAACATACAAATACAGACATTAAGACACATTGGAACAAATGGTTAAACGTGTATATATGAAATAGAGACTCATCCAGTCTAACCTGTAGGTGCTCAAGCAACAAATGCCACGCGAGAGCGAGCAGGGCATGTACAGCCGTCCCCCTGCCCGAGGCCTCGCTTGCAGGCTAGGTTCGTTCAGCCGATGTCCGTGATAGATTCTCCTTGTCCGATTTCTTTGCCGTCACATTCTGATTGTTCTTACGTTTGATAGTTGGAATAGCTGTTCTCTTTAGTTTTGGTTTGTACCCGAATTCAACTGCTACGCTGTAGATGTCCTCGAATGATGTCTTTCTGTCAAAATGTGCCGAGCAAATTATACGAGTACTGGCTCGGGCCCTCTTTCCACACTCTCGTGTTGCGTACAAATTTCGTCCAATTTGCAGCGATTTTCTCGTCTTTGGGCCACAAATGAATACTAACACCGTCATCTGTAGTAAAACTGCAACCTCCCACTACACAACGTCGCGGCATATTTAAAAAATGATGCCCTGATACTCCGAAAATCTCCAGAAATCAGCAGCTACATACGACTGTGGTATACGGCTTTAACATAGAGAATACAAGACGGCTTCCCTCCGTGACGTCACAGCTGGAATTGACAGGAGAGCGATTTTCACCTTTCAAACGGCAATATCTCGCCAACCAGACTGCACAAAATTATGAAAAAAATATCATTATTTTCAGAATCGAAAGGACTATTTTTTTATATTTTTGACCTCAGAGCGTTTGGGTTGACCTTTAACGCCCATTGAGGGACAGGAACATGAAATTAACATTAAAATAACACGTTGACTTCTATCCGTCGGTATTGACATGACCGAGAGTGCTTAGGACGATTTCAGGTTCAGAGGCAGATTGGGGGAGGGGTCTGAAATTACACCGTATTCCCACTGGATGACAATACCATTATATTTACACATTTACATGTGCATGGTTCAGGACACGCGCACTACTCCAAGTATATGCCGGTTCTGCAAGCACACCCACTAGTAAAATGATACTGAATAGGGAGGATTCTGTGTTCAATTGTTATTGTTGGATTCACCTTCAAGACCCCCCAATAAAATTTTCTCTGATGCGCGGAATTGTTGAGAGCTGGCACTTTGTGTTCATATAGCAAATCATATTAGGGCCATTTAATTCTCGGAGAAGAGCATCATTGGTAAATTCAAAATGGACGACAGTCGTATTTTCTTCAAAATTGGTGTATTTTGTCTACGTGAAAGTGCATAATAATATTTTATTTCATATCAGATGATTATTTACAAGGCAATTTGAGCGAAGAAAATGGCACAAATACAAAATTTGAAAAATCGATAAGATAAATCGTCAATAAAATGGCGTATTTTTTATAATATGACGTCACTGTGACATCATCATAGAGGCCATCTTCAATTTTGTTACATTTTATTGTATC